>JAVSBS010021140.1:0-36392 GCA_033124195.1 Coracias cyanogaster
CCTCCTCTTAGGTAGTTGTAGAGGGCAATGAGGTCTCCTCTCAGTTTCCTCCTCTCCTACAAACTAAACAATCCCAGTTCCCTCAGGCCCTCCTCAGAAGACACATCCTCCAGACCCCTCACCAGCTTGGTTGCCCTTCTCTGCACCCGCTCCAGCACCTCAATGTCCTTCTTGTCCTGTGGCGCCCAAAGCTGGACACAGTTCATCTCACAGTACAATTCCTAACCACAATGCAAAGGAACACAGAGCCAATTGTATTATTTCCCATGGAAATATGCCATAAATACCATTATAACCATGCCCTTCCACAGGGACTACTCCAAAAACTGTGAAGCTGAACGGAGAATGCTGCAGTCCTGGAGGCTGATGTAGCCACTCCAGAAAACCCTCGACTAGGGTTCTGTTATCGTGGAGGGCAGATCATGTTCCCCAGCTTAACAGGACTTGAAAACTTACCCATAATTCACACCAAAGAAATGTTTAGTTAAGACTGGTCAGTGATGAGGGCTCTTAATCCAGTGTTTCATCACAGATTCTGGAATGTGTTTTGTTTTTCTTTCTTACCTTTTCCCTAAGTTTCTCCTAAATGATTGATTTCACATGTTTACATTGGACTTAGCGTAATTACAAAATGCAGCTCTTGCTTTGCATGAGATAAAAACAGAGACTCTTTCTTCAGAGTTTAACAAGCTCTGGAAAAGGTTATTATTAAAGTCGATTGGGAAGTCCACCAAAATCCCCAGAGCCTGAAGTTTGCACGTAATGTAGTTTATTTCTGCAGTATTCTGTTTTGGAAGCACATAGATATCATACTAAAATGACAAAACCCACAGTTTTGCTTAATATTAAACCGGGTAATATGCACTCAGGATAACCTTAGACACAAACAGAAGCAACAGTGCTCCATCCTGGAAGTAGGAAGTTAAAATCATTGGAAAATTATTAATGATCTTCCCTGTATCAGGAGATAATCAGAAAGCATGCTTCCAACTCCCTTTTTTTCCCCCTTGCAGTGTAATATTTTCATTGTAATTTCCTTGGTTACCGTAAAGCCACTGTGGGTGTAGCTGATGACAAGGTTCACAGCAATTTCTTTTTCCTCTGGCGCCTGTGCCGAGGTCTTTCCCTCTGGAGCTCTGACCAGCTGAGAAGCGTGTTTTCCCTGCTAAAGCATCGCTAATCCTCCTGCCAGCCTTTCCCACAAAACATCCTACGTGTACAACTGTAAAATTTTCCTGGTCCTCCTGTACCGGACTCAGAGGCTTCTCACTCTCCCAATTTCTCCCGCCCTGCTCATCTTCTACCTGAGTGCCTTCCTGACGGGCATGTTGAGGTCATGCGCTGCTGTGTGCATTTTGAAAAGACACTGACCATCATTTATTTGACTCAGGCCAACAAAAATTGGTCTCGGACACACGTTCAGACATTGGTTGCAGTTCATTCCTCAAGCCAGTGTTTGCATTCACCCTGGTTCTGCATCCCAGTCTGGAAATTCTGGCTCTGAAGAACACGGGCCAGAGGTGATATCCAGAGAAGGATGGATCACCATCCAGGCCTGTATTTCCTCACTGGGGGACAATCACAAAGCTGAATTTGAAGAGGACAAAAATCAGGAGAAAAGAAGGGTATAGTCATAAATCACTTTGTTTTCTGAAAGCACGCTGCTTCCTTATTTATGCCATTAAATCACATGCTTTCTTTATAAAGCACTTGCGAGATGCTTTCCTGCCATAAAAAGTCTGTGATGGCGGTTGGCTAAGAAGGCTACAACGGATTCACAAGACATTACTAACTCGCTATAAAAACAGAAGGTACCCTCCTGCTGAACCCTTTGCAATGTCTGCGGTAGCTGCAGCTGCTAGAGCTGCTGACCTGCTCAACACTGAGAAAGAATCACTGGGCATCTTGGTCATTTGCTCCAAAAATCTTAAAACTGCTCCACAAAACAGTCTATCTAAAATAATAAGAAACTACTTCGAGCTGCCTGATCTGCATATTTGCCATGTCTTTCTTTCTATCAAGTTATACATGTACCCAAATATCTGGAATTTTTCTCTCCCTAATTGATTTCTTCTCAATGATCAGCAGGGAACTTTTCTCAAAAAAATTCCTAGTGCCTATTATGTCTAGGTGGATTCTGTCCCAGCCTGCTTATCTGTTTGATAAGAAAAGCGATTAAATGCATGGGCAGATCAAGGAAACAGCCACAGGAACATTTCCCGCATCTAAAAATGCTACCTACATCTCATTCTACTGACCACATTACTGATCAACCTCTTGTATCCACCCCGACTGCGGGTCTGCACTGTTGCTAAACCCACAAATAAGCCTTCTCTAATGAAGCAATACTCTGGAAAACATGAGATCTAGAAATAGATCATCTGAGACAACATCTGCGCAGCCTCATTTTTCAGTAGGCAACAACCCATGCTCACAGACTGGCTCTGCAGCGCACAGCGCTCCTTTTTGTAACCGTATTGCCTTGGGTCAGCCTGCTTTGACAGACTTACATTTCTCAGAAGCGTTCAAAAAGTTTCTTTGTTTTTGTGACTGTCTACCATGAACGTGATACAACCTCCGCGTAAGCCCTGGCAGAGAGGCATTCACTACACAGGCATCTCAGGTATGTCCATTGTACCACACTGAAAGAAAACCATCCCTACCCCATCTACCCCTTTCTGGAATGGAAGATTCTCTTTGATTCTCTGGATTCATATATACTTACTGATACTTACTACTACTAGGAGCCAGCATGAAAAAATTGATAGAAACCGGTATATTTGGTTTTGGAAAAGGAGAAGGGCGTGTTTTGTACAGCTTCTAAATTGACATTTTTTAGTCCATTTGGAATCTGTCCTTTTTTCCCTAATTATAGTTAGTAGCAACGCCTTCCTGCCTCAGTCCCTCAGTAAATAACAAGCGTTCTCTCCCACTACTACCTGCAAGAGAAGCACACCCAGTTAATGCGTTCATTTCCCCGACATCAGTCTCTCACCTGCTAAATACAGTACAGGGGATCTCTCTGCTAGAAAGGAAAAATAATCTGCAATTCCTAACTACAAAACTTCTCTGCCCGTTCCTTTGGTTGTCACTGACACACACAGCACTGTCGAAACAATTTCAGTTGAACTCCCATACTTATCTTTATTGCTGACCTGTAAGACTCTAACTTTTCCTTTATAGCAGCCGTTATCTACTCCGTTTTTTTTATTGTGTGTTCAAGCATCAAACTCTGGCCAGCACAGCTCGGCCTGCACAACATCAGTGTGTTCAGCTGCTTTCCATTATTTCCTGGATGGAGACTGGGGTTTTCTCAGGCCATTTTATGGCTCTGCTTTATGAGCCTTTTCACTGCTTAAATTGTTTTTAATTACTTCTCACAAAGCACTACAGTTAGGCCAGTTTTGCCTAAGCCTGCACAAGTTTCAGCATCCATGAAAATTACTTCACATTTTCAAAACTTTCAGTTAGAGTAAAATTACTTTTCCTCTCAGTATTAGGGAAAAAAGCTAATGCTTGGGATAACGAGCTTACAACTCCTTGACTAGCAACTACCGAGCTTCCCCTATCAAAAAAGGGCATTTCTATGTCACGTTCTTCAACATCTTCAGAATATTTGTAGTCAGGGTTCATTGACTTTGAGCTGCACATCCAGCTAAATACTTATATATTGAAAGACAGACAATTTACCCTGTTAGACTCTGCTGAGTATACCAGAAAGCAAGCTGCTGCCAGCCTGCTGCCAGCTCCAGTTCATGGGGCAAACCTTTGGACTAATTTACGAAATTTTGCCTCTTATCACAAATCTAAATAAAGACTTCAGTCTGAACGTGTTTTTTTTTTTTAATTTGTTGATCATCCAGTGATTATACAAATTGGAGGCAAGCAGTCTGTAACCTGCAAACTCCTATTGAGGCAGTGCTGTTAACACGGCACACTTACTTGCATCCTTGATGCTTTGTCTCTTTGTCACATGCTGAAGGTATGTTTCAGGAATATGTTCATGCATATTCTAATCCTCCAACACTGAATGAAACAACTGTCCTCATTTGGAACTGTCTAGCAAGCAAAACCAGCATGTAAATGAACTTCAGGCAGCTGCTGAAACATGGTACTCTGAGTAGCGCTGAGATCTAAGGACCGTTCCTCAGACAACTCCCATGACTGAAATAAAGTCAGTAAAGACAATGGGCTTGGTCCAGGCTGGTCTTGAAGGCTTCCAAGAAGGAGACTGCACAACATACCTCTGCAACCTACTCTACTGCTAGGCTGTCCTCGTGGGGAAAAAGTTTCTCCTTAGACCCAGTCTGGACTTCTCATTTCAACTTCTGCCCATTGCTTCTCATCTTCCCACCATGAACCACTGTGAAGAGCCTGGCTCCACCTTCTTAATGACCTCAAAGTCTTTGGAAGGCTAGGATTAGGTTCCCTGGGTCTTCTCTTCTCCAGGCTGAACAAGCCTAGTTCCTTCAGCCTCTTCTCATGAGGCACAAGCCCCAGCCCTGACATCGTGGTGGCCCTTCACTGAGCTCACTTTTCTTGTACCCGAGGCTCAAACCAGACACAGTATTCTAGCAGTAAATGATGCAGATATTCTAATCGTGCTGTGTTTCCTACCTCACTCCCTACAGCAATTCCAGGGGCAAGGGACATACTATTTACCTTGGTTTTCATTCAGCAAGCAAACACATTGCTTATTTACACAACTCTTGACCACAGTGACAGAAAGGACAGCCTCTGAAGCAGCATTTGGTAAGGGGAACCATCACTTGGGAGATGGAAAAGTCACTTACTAAAAACCAAAAGTAGAGATGTGGAAGACCATGTGCTGATATAGGGTAAGGTCAGATTCTAGGAAGTGGTGGATAGCTTTATAAAGTGGGTTAAGTCACAGGGTTTCATCTACAATAAGCAGTCCTAGTGCAACATCAAAGGATTGTTACAGATTAATTAGTAGGTGCTATAATTATCCATAGCAATTTTTATCTCTTCTCCAAAGGATAAGATGCAAAATAATCACTTCATGCAGTCCAAAGGCTTCACCCAGCTATTGCAGTAAGGTGGTATTTGGACCACATCCACTAAAGCAAAAGGAACTGATATAGACTGTACCTCACTGTGAAGGGACAGAAATAGTGAGAGTTTTGGTCAAAAAGCATATTCTTGCCTCATCTTGTTTATATAATGATGTCTTCTGGCTTAATTATCTGAAACTTGGCAAAAAGGAATGTAAAGGGGAATTTTCTGTGGCTTTACAAGACTGTCTGTAAGGTTAAAGCAGCTCAAGAGAGCTCTCTAACCAGCACAAGTTGAAAAGTAGTATGTTACTTCCTTCTCTCTTCTCAGATACCAGCTTCTAAGACCTAGTTACAATCTAAGAATTCTCCAAAAGAACACATTGTTCATCCCCCAGTAGGGTTTTCGGAGACCAATATTCCCTGTATTTCCATGAAGCTTCAAAACTCTCATCTAACATAACATCTCTGATCCTGATTTCCTCCCGTGGTTTTGCTTTTGAAATCCAGTTTCTTTTCCCTGGAAGAAAAGTGGCATCTAGAAATGGCGCCCCAGTGGTAAGAGATAAATCCTCACAGTTAATGTCTTTATTTGGTAGAATGACCACAGCAAGAAAGATGACTTTTCACATAGTGATGTGCCCACTGTTTATGCCCACACAATGTCCGATAGCGCTGGATAAGGAACTAAGGAGGAACAGCTGATGTATGCTTTTAGTAGGTCTTTGTAACAAGTTCCTCAGATCAGTTCTTACCCAGTTAGAAGACCATTTCACAAAACACACCACCCCATTTCTGATTAATTAGCGGAAGTGGATGCATCATGGAGAACAAGTGACCATGCTCATTAGAGAAGCATTCCAGGTCACCACTGTCACGCAAATAAGCACAGGATAAACAGATGAACAGCAATCCATCAACTAACTTAAACAGACTGCAGGTTCTAATACTGATAAAGTTGAAAAGCAGAAACACGGAATGTAGTTCTTCAGCACAGAAGACAGCAGCATGACTTCTAATGTGTACTTTTCCAGTAAAGCATATGAGCATGGGAAATGAAAGCAACTAATTCAAGGTCAAAGCAACTTCAGAAGCCTCTTTATGCCTTCTCCTTATTTAGCCATTGTAACTAGGAGGAATGCTTTTGCGTCCAGGCTCCAGGCTGGCTTGCTGAAGGCCAATACACCCTCAACACCAGACCCACCTCTTGAACTTAGCCCAGCTGGACTAGCCCAGAGGCTACGTTCTGTAAAACTGGATAGGCCAAACTGGTTCAGTTTAATTCTGTAAACATGGTTAAGCATGGTACGTTCCTCTAAGTATTCAGGGTAGTGAGAAATGGTGGAAGATTGCGAATGCTCACTGTAATGCATGGGAGGCTTCCCTGTGATTTCAGGGCCTTTGGCTCAGAACCCATGAACAGCGTGAAAAGTAAAGATCCTGATAAGGAATTATCTAGAATGCCTTTGTTCTTATAGACCGAGGCAGAATTTGGTAGAGCATAAAGGCAAGATTTGTATCTCCCAGCTTTTCTTTTAACAGACAGTCCCTATGAATTCCAGAGGTTCCTAGACTTCTACAGAAAAAAGTTACATAATTATGATCTGCAATTTCTTTCAGACACTTATAAAATCGAAACCACCTTCCAAATGGTAAATAAAAAAAAACCCCTGCAGAGTTCCGTAAGTTAGGTGATTGCAGGTTCAGTACAGTCCCCAACCTGTTCCTTTCAAAGCACCTTTGTTAGATGAAAGTTTATGGTCCTGCTCCTCTCAGCCAGACTCCGATTTCATCCAAGTCACCTCTTCTGTATACACGACTCTGTGTGTACATTCTCGGTATCACTGCACCAGCTATAAAACCTGCACCTTTGTTTATGAACTAACTTTGAGCATAATGAAGAAGTTAGAGGGCAGGGATTGGCTCTTCACCTCTTGAGTTTCATAGCGCACCCTGGACGCCTTTTCTCTGCATTTGCTCGACTAGATGTTACCAGACACGGCACGGGGTGACCGTGACATCCTAAAAGCTGCAGTATCTCACTTGGCAGCACAGTTTGGATCCCTCTGTATTTTCAGACTTTGCTTCTGAAATAATTGTAAAACGATCATTACCATTTTCGTACCTTCCTAATTCAGAGTCACACCAGTAGGGGAATAACCATTTTACTGCTACTTGCCAACAGTCCCAATGAGTCAGAGAGGTGCTCTGTGCACCAAAACCATCAGGCTAAAGGGAGATGGCAAACAACATGGACTGGAAGTGAGTATGTGAGAGAATCAGGTTAGTTAAGAGCTCTCATTGGTTCTCAAAATGAAAAACATCTCGTCCTGCCCATGACAAGCCAACTGGTAATTGCAGCTGCAGGTATGCATCACTGCAGAGTGAACCCGAGGCCTTCCCGAGCCATTCCCCATGACCCAGCAGTCCAGAGAAGGGATTGTATTTTCCTGAGATAAGGCAACACAGTGAAATATGTACGACTTTCACCAAGTATAATTTTAAGGTCTCCCAAGTTAAGCACCTAAAAACCAATCTGAAAGTTACTGTTAAAAAAATCTTAGCTGTAAAGCTGCAGCCTACTCTGTGAGATGCTTCCAGCTAAGGCAGGACCAACTCAACAGAGCACTTCAGGGAGAGAAGTCTCCCAGGCTCAGCAGGTATCTGCACTCTGTACTGCAAACTGTGGTTAAACACATCATTCTGACTTCTAAGAAGTGGGTGAAAAAACAGAAAATAAAAGAGAAAGTAACCCTTGCAGTTGCAAAACTGTGGAAAAAAAATACTCTATTTTTAGGTGTGAAAGATCAGCCCTCAGATTGGTGAGTATCAGGGAGGTGCCTCCAGCAAATACATCATGATAGAATATTTTCCAGACTACTAGCTTCTGTTTGTTTTGAAACACTATTTTCCTTCTTCCTTGTTTCATACTATGAGATACAGCTGACTTTCTGCAGATGAAATGACTACTGAGAAAATTTAAGTAAGACTGAGAAAATCCCAGATCCTGTGAGATATTACCTAACAGAACATGAGTCGACCTAATCAATTCCAAGAATTCACTGTCAATTTAGTATCTTTTCAAATCCGTTCTGTAGAACAGTAGGAAATATTAACCAAAACAGCAGCATTTTTGTAGTTCATTCAAGAAGGATGCCCAAGACTGTGCAAAAAAACAAAACTGTAATAATAAAATCACATAAAGTGCACTAGTTTAACAGCTGACGCTGAATCCCAACAGAAGGAGCTACACAGGTAATGACAGAGTTCGAACTATTCTTGGGTGCAGCAACTGAAAGAAGGTATTTCATATGAGGCAGTGAAGCACCCAAACAAAGCGGTCTCAGAAGTTACTGATTTAAAAAAAAAATCAAGTTAATCCTTTTCAAAATGGATTAATGCAGAATATGAACACAGATTATTCTAGGGGAAAAGACACTCAGGTTGATAGTTACAGAATAGGGAAGTTCACTTTAGGCCCTTCAAGTTCATAGGTAAGGGCAATAAACAGCAATTCCAGAAGTGTCCTCTTCATAATCGACCAGTCTGAGTGCAGGATCACTCCCTTAGGAGGGCAATGCCAGTGACCTCTCCCTCAAGGACAAATACAAACATTGTTAAGCTCTTAGCTGTAAGTGACAGACACATGCTGTCCGCTTCGAAACTTTTAAAAACTGTTTTAAATATCAAAACACAATTATGAGGAAAATAAAATTATTCTTTGAAGAACAGGTTTGTTTTTTTTTTTAAAGTTAATGTGTCTGCCTTGATGAATCACAAGCTGAAAGGAGTATCTGATGACTAGTGTCTCTATCAGTTCACACTATTTCATAAAACCTGGCTTGACAGAAGTATAAGATAAATGAACCAAATAATACAAAAGCTGAAAGATGCACCAGCTGGCTCGTGCTCAAGAAGAAATACATCGCCTCTGAGCAGCCAAACAACAGACCGAGCGGGCAGCGCAGTCCAGCACCAGGCCAGTTTGTGCTACTGATGTGCTTTAGAACAGTTCTCGACAAAGACCACTCACATTTCCAACAGACGCATGCTGTGTTGGATAACTCTGATGGACTCTACCTTGTGAAGCTCCAAAGACTTGTTCTTACAGTTCAAGGCCAAGGGCTCTCCCAATGAGTGAATGTTACGATACCGAATGTCTAAGACTCACAGCCGCTGTGCTGCCTTCAGTTCACACCTTACCAGAGCTTTAGACAAAGACACAAGCTGTAATGCCAGGTTAAAAGGCATTCAAAAAAGAAAATACTTCCCTTAAAAAAAGATCACAGGGAATATTATATCTTTTCCTCAGAAATAGCATGTATACTTGTTCTCTACAGTACTGCAGTAAAGATCACTTCCTTCTGACATCTGCAAGCGAGCCAAACGCCACAGCAGAAATGGTTTTGTCTGGCATGCAGTTCTTAAGCTCATGTCTCTAAACAAAAAGCAATACCTGTGACATAACCTGTGTGGAAAAGAATTTACAGAGTGGTAAAGCTAAGAATGATTGAAAGAATAGTCAGTTATTGACAAATGACACTAAGTAAAGCCTGGCTTGGGATGGAAACATTCTATTCAGCACCCACAGGGCTCAAATGACTTTCAGTGGCAAAAGTGAACTGAAATCAGTAACACTTCTGAGACAAGAATATATACACATACTTCTAACCATGTGACATGCAGAACAGTATCCTGTATATTAGACAAGACCACCAGTTTACAATCTTTTCCATACTAAAACCTGATACGAACAAATGCAAAAGGAAAGATTTTCACTACACACAGAGCTTCTACACGAGCTTTCAAGGCTGGTAATAACAAAAGCAGACTCTCTAACATTTGTATGTGGGCTTAAGAGCAAGAACCTCTACACTAAAAACACCAACTAACCCCCTGCCATTGTTCCAGCCTTTTTAGGCATGTTAATCTGTACATTACAAATATGGGAGTATTTCCACACACTTTCAGCGTTAGGTTCCCAATATTACATACACAGACAAGAGTGTCGCACCAAATTTGGGTCTGTCCTTCGACCGAACGTTGGTAAGTCTATACCCTGGAGCTAAAGACTAGGAACTTTTTTTCCTCATTTTCCTTTGCTAAGATGTGGTCTAAATAATGTTTCTCTACGCTTCAAGAATTAAAAGCATGATCTCAATCTATTAAACAGAAGTCTCCCAGCTGTCTTCTCCTTGTTCTAAGGCTTGCCTTGCATAACAAGCCTTCTGTGGAATGCTCTCTCCCGCTTAACTGACAGAGTTGTCTGTACACAACCTTTGAACAGTTAATTCCATTCAACGCCTCTAACTGTGGACAAGTACTTAGAAGTTATTGACTCAAGGTCTTACAGTAACCAGCTGCAAAACTGTTGTTTCCAGAATGTAGTTATTACACTTGTGTAAACACAATGAAAACCTTCAGAGTATCAAATGGCCGGGTGATACTATTCCAGGCCAAAAGCGATGCTGGTAACTGAATGATTACTAGAGGAGTGCTTATCAGCGGGGTCAACAAAATCTGGGGCTTTGGCATGGCCTTCTGATGGGCCCTTAATCATTCTACCTATCAATAGTCCACTCACTTACGAGAACTGGCATGGTACAGAAATGGGTTCCTCATTTCAGTAAAAAGAAATGAAACCTTACAAACAGAATAGGCTTGTCCCTTTTACTGACACTATTCCTTTGTTGCATCAACAGTTCAATGAGCAATGAGGTTTTTTCTTTCAAAATACACAATAGTAATTACGGTGTACACCCCAGCCTTTTTTATCCCCTATTACTTAATTTGCACCCAACATCTTTATTCTCAGGGATTCCAGATGACTACGTACGGAACCACAGATGTACCAATCTATGTGGTGTTGACATATTCCTTGCAACAGCCATCACAGAACCACGGAGGAGACTGATCAATGCAGTGTTCCCTTGGGAGCAGCAGGAATAAAGTTAAGCCTGTGACTGTCTAATCCTTTCCCACAGTTAGAGCCTCTGGCAGCAAAGCACTAGCGCAGCAGCTTGCACACAAACGAAGACATTGGTGGGACTCAGAAACAGCTCTCCAGTCTCAGAAGGCTGGGCGCAGAGAGGTAGAGAGTTGCTCAAAGGTGACCCTGGATACTAATGAAGAGGAGACAATTTACCATGTAGGCTCAGGTCAAACAGGTTCATAAGTGGTCAACAAGAGCAACTCCCAGATCAAATGAGTTCTGAGTAAAAGTTTTCTGGATGATAACTTCAGTCAAAAGTATTGAAGCTCTGCCCAAATTCTTTTTCAGAGTTCAGGTTCTCATCTACATCTAGGCTAATATAACATCTTTGGTCTCAGATTATGCTGCTGAAGAACAGAATTTGCATGTCTTGAAAACAAAAGCCTCAGCTATGTAGATGAATAACTTTTCAGCCCAGTCATTAGAGAAATGTTACTTGCACTATTACAAGGAAGTAAATAGTTGTTCGCATCATGCCTCCCCACCACCAAGGAAGTGCTTTGTTCCATGACAGAGTAAATAAAGTTATCTTCACATTGTATTTCCATTCTATTAAAAGATTTCTTATTCTGAAAACCAGATTATGCTTGTGTGAAAAAAGACTCAGACATCTCATCATGCCCTACAGCTGAATCATTACTGTCAAAATATTTAGTCATGATGTCTCCTGCCTCAACAACCATGTTCCCCCTCTGCACCCTACTGAGAACTGTAGCTCTACCAGGCTCCAAAATCTAAAATTCACAGATCCTGGTCCTATCATATCAGTTACATCTATCATACCTTTGGTCTGATGTTCCCACATCTCAGCTGGCACCTCCGACACTGGGAGCTGCAGACATGCCGCAGTTGCACCTTCCAGCTCCTTGGTGCTTCCCCTCTTGAACTATCCATAAATTAAATAACAGGCATGTAAGAATTATTTAGACAGATTAATTATCCTATTTAGTAAGTGCATAAAATAAGTCTCACACTACAAAAAGCCAGACAATTAAAGCAATAGAGGGTTGTTGAGCACATTACATTTGAAGTTCAGAAACCAGTATATTTCCATTCATGGTTAATCCTGCTGAGTCTGAGTTTTCACTATTGCACAGAGAGAAAGTTCAGTGCATCTCCATGCCACAGACCCAACAGATACAATCGAACTGGGATACTGCATGGGCCATCTGTTTGCTGTTCTTGATTAGAAGTAGCACATTCTGATATCTACTATCAAATCTGCTTGAGCTTTTTATGACAGTGTTCAGTTTCATACTGGATATTCCTTGTCAGCTGCCAAGGTTGAAGTTTTTTTGTGCTCTACCTTGCATCAAACTACTTTGAAATTTTAAACCAGAGTGGTTGCAATTTAAAAAAATTAAGTAGAAAGACAAGTGGCTTTCCTCACACAAAGAAAAAACACACTTACTTTGTGAGAAACTCTACGACCTTCATGCCTTATCTGAAATTAAGCAGAAGGATGGCCCCAGCATAATACCTGAGTAACTTCTGATGCGCCTGTCAGAAAAGAATTTGAGGAGGAGGAATAAGTTTGGTAGAGAGACAAGAGAAGAGAACTAAGGAATACGTAGAACAAGAACAAAGGTTGAGGGTGTATAAGGTGATGGGAAAGATGTAGGAGTAGAGAGAGGAACTATAGTGGCAATGGCAGAGAAAAGAATAACAGAAGGCAGGAACTCTTGAAGAGGAGGGTTGCGGATTAGCAGGGACAAAGGAAACTTTTTTATAACAATGCTTTACAGTTTGTGTTCACCTACAGCCCGCATTTCTTTTATAGCACTTGTCTAATTCTTCTTGGCTACTTTGAGCTATGATTTTCTTTGTTTCTCTCATGGCTGAATGAAAAAGTGAAAGTCTGGAGCCTAAAAAAAGATCTGTCTTAGCACCTGAGTTCTATTTTGGCAGGTGAGGAAGCACAACAATTTGGAAACAGTAAAAACAATCTCAGCACCCAAATCCCGGGCCCTGGGACGCGCACCGCAGCCTGCACTGCCACCTCGAGGCACCAAGTCCCAAGCACAGCCAACAGCAAGCGTTTCCAAAGGAAACTTCACCCCTGAATGATTTTAAAGATAGGAAAACCTGAAAAGAAAGACTGACAAAAATCTATTAGGGCAGTGAAAAGGCGGTCTTTTAAAGAAGAACACAGACTCCCACGTTTAAAGGACATTTATTATACGTTGCAAAAAGTTGTGAAGGCCTTTATATCTGTACAACATGGCACATTTCAGTGATTACACCATTTAGTGCACAAGCCCTGTCTGAATGGTGTCCGTTTTCATGAGAGTTTAGAGATTAGGGTGACAGGCACCTATCTTTCAATAAGAAAGGACAACCATTAGGTCAAGCGCAAATCTACAGAGCAGAATGAAGATATGCCCATAGCACTGACATGCAAGCGGAAAACACTGTGGTTCAAGTTTGATGGGCTTAAAGCTCTCGTGGTTCTGGCCTCTGCTCAGTAGCCTACGCTGTTGTGTCTGCTACTAGACGTGTGCTCTGGTCGCACCTCTGCTTCACTCTGAAAACACACCTACGGTCCTGGCAGAGGATGATCTGACATCAGACTGACCATTGTAATTCCAAATGAGACACAAACACAAACTTAGAAGAACCCTGCCACCAAACTGCTGGCACAGTAAGAGCATCAAACACTGCTCTGCTGCGGTGGATCTTGGCCTAACAGCATCATCTAGTCCTTGATCAAGTGAGGAGAAATTCACTCTGATCCTCAACGAGCATTTCTCAGGTTTGCAGGCTCCCAGTATAGACCTTTATGCTCAGACACTAGTTAAGTTCTCTCAGATGAGATGTTGCAATTCATGAGATACGGACAGAGAGGACACTATTTATTATTTGTTAATGACTTGTACTCCATTCCATTTTTATTCTCCCTAAGTTTTCTTGAGAAGCTCTCTGTGTTACTCAGAGCTAAAACAAGTTTGAGCTTTAAGCTAAAGTTTGATTATACAAGCTAGTACTTTGAACCTAGACGGTGCCTTTTAATCTACAGCCTCAAATAGTTTCAGAAATATTACTTTAGCTTCACGACATCCCAATGAGATATAAGTTACTGTATTTGTATTATCTAAGAGAAAACTCCAGGCAATAACTATAATATAGTACTGGGCTTGACTGCAAGTCCTCTAAGGATGTTTACCAATGACATTCTTGCCTTCATCACTCCTCTTCTACTTCTGTTTTTTATACTAAAAAAAGAAAAAAGAGAAAGAAACAATTACTTGTAGGAAAGAGCATGCAACTGAAAGTAACAGTTCACACTGACAAGGATTTACAACCCTCTTCATGATCTACACAAAATTATCTGTTTCCTTCAAGTTAGATTGAAATTTGATAGGTTTTCCCCCTGCAATATAAAATAATGCGTCTTGGCAGGCACTGTGACTCTGATCCTCCTCTCACACAGCTCAATTACCAGTTTTCCAATGAAGCAGACTAGTCTCTGTAGCAGAATCAGAATGAGGTTTTCTTGTAATTGTAGGGAGAATAAAATCAGGTTCAGACACAGACAGTTATTTACTGGGCTGGAACTGCTGGGATTTGGCTACTGATATAATTTTATAATCTATGACTAATCTGTGCTCGCTCCTGTAACAATTCTCATTTGGATTTCATGGACTGGCAGAGAGAAGGACTTAACAGTCATTTAGTAAATTAAATCACAGACATTTAGAGCAAGCTGAACTTTTGACTTGCTTCATTATACTTTCAGAAATCCACGTTAACATATCACGCTCCTCAACCAGATTTAAATCCAAGGAAGTGCAGGTGACTCTCGGCTGTCTCACAGTAAACGGGCTTCATTCTTTTATCTAAGAAACAGTTTGAGGGGTATCTGCCAGTGCTGCGCTAGTAAAGAGGCACAGCTGCTGGCTGGTAACGGTGGCACAAGTGAGGCAGGTAGCACAGTTTTGTCACCACGTTGTCTAACCCTGATCTGTGCAGCCACAGGTAAGATCAGAGGAAAAAAACAACAAGCTTGTTCTGGGAGTTTATAAAAACTGACTAAGAGACAACAAATTCCTGTCAGGAAAGCAGCTGATGCATATCAACAAACTGTGGCTTGCAAAATATTGTAATATAATTACACTAGCCACCACTGCTGAAATTTAATAGAATTCTTCATGGAGCACAGATTTATACAGAGATCAACTTAAAGCATCATTGGTTCTAAAAAACCATTTAAGTTTATATTGGCAAAGAGGAATTTAAGGAAGAACTATCACAATCACCGATCCCCAGTGGGTATTCCCTTTCACCTAGACATGGCAATGCCCAGGACAACAGAACTGTTCGCTGTTCCCAATTAGCTTTCCCATTTTTTGTTTTTTGATCCGCACTGAGAGCGAGCAGACCTTTGACAATCTGATGCACTTACTTTATTCATGACCCAGTCAGCATCTTCAATGGCTCTCTTAATAATCTGCTGGATTCGCTCAGGGTCGTCTTCATCAGCATGAACTTTGAAACTCTGCAACATTCACAGCGTTACACTGACTAGCCAGCTCAGCACAGCAGCTGTCAAAGTAACCTTCACTTTCAAATCTCAAAGAAAACACCTGATGCAAGCAAACTGTTGATCTGAAAAGGTAAAAATAGCGGACCCCGGAGCGACAATGTATATTTCCCTAGCAAGTCTTCTAAAGTGCAATTTAATATTAAGTATTTTATTCCTTTCCTACATGATCAGCAAAAAAGCCCAGAGAACTTCAATTCCGAACAATTGAAATTGTCTGGTATGTTAAAACTAGAAAGCACAGGACAACAGGTACGATCAAAGGCACGAAATCACTTCCACATGAGTGACAAGGAACCCCTAAGTTTCACTACAGATGATGTCTCAGGGTGAGCGTGGTGCATGAGGCACGGACCCCGAATGCTGGTGCAAACAGAATCGTTTATTCACGCAGTTAGCTGCTATATATACGCTTACATGCTGCTAGTGTCGTGATTTACAATTGTTTTCATGAAGCCCGGTTGGATAGCTCTCTAATTGGTTATTTCTAATTCCATCGCTCTCTTCCTTGCAAGAGGTGCTCACTCTTCTTTCCTGTTATTTACGACGTGCAGCTGTTAAAACAAACCTTGACTCTCAACTGCGGCACATTTGTCTCACAGATACCTTGTGCCTTCCCACATTCTTTCTCACAACTCCCTTGTTTTTTACCCAAACTCGCACATTATCAAGAGGCCTGAGAAATAGTACATTCTGTAGTTTCCCACAGGTGAGTAAGGAAGGACTGTGCGCTCTTGACCAACACAAGAATCGGAGGTGAAGGCCAAGGAAAACAGTTCTCAAGTTCAAGCAAAAGGAAATGCCCCTTCACACACTCCCGTATAACCCCACAAAACCAAGAGAACCCCAGGGAGCTGGGCCCCACCACCACAACAGGAAGGTCTCACCTGCCTGACGGCGTGTCTGTAGTGCTGCCGCGCGCTCTCCTCGGGAAGCTGCCTGCAGCAGCGGAGCAGGTAGCGGTACAGCTGCAGAGAGCTCCGAACCAACTCGGCGTTCGGGAGCGGGGCCATGAGGAAGCTTTTTAGCTGTTGAAAACAAAACAGAGAAATCAAAATGCCTTATGGATCTTATTAAACACACATGTGAACATGTAAAGCAGTTTGACAATAATGGGAACAGGGCCAACAAATTGAGGTTTAGCAGTGTAACTTGAAGAAACTTTGGAAGAAAACACGTTATGAAATGAATCAGAACTTGCTCAGTTTATGGATAGACGGGGGTTAGCTGCCATTGACCGAGGTACTAAAATACAACAGCATGCCGTTCACGCAAGAGGATCACTTTATGACGGTAGTATTAAGGTGTGTTGCAATATTAACTTTTGCTGAGTTTAAGAAAGACCCACAGCATAAGCTGGAAGAACGCACAGCAGTTCTGCAGCCCTGAGGGGTTTCTACTTGATAAGTTCTTAGATTCATTCAGGCTTCCAGTGCTTTCTCGGGGCAACATTAAGAGTCCATTCACATGGTGATGCTGTAGAATGAGGACATTCATAATTGCTACAGGTGGCACTGGAATTTAACAATATTTCCTTGTATTGTCATTCTCTGCAGAATATCTTGTGGCCTGGCCTGTGGGTGTCAGGCTTCATCTTGAAACAACACATATAAATATAGGGGAAGCAAGCAAAAATATTGACAGGTTTGAAACAGTCTATGTTTTTGGTAACAGCAACAGAAAAAGAACAAATCTAACAAGTTTCACCTCCATAACTATACTTACACCTTGTAACAATAGGTCCATCCAAGCCATATAAAGTGCTAATCAAATCCTGTAAATGCCTTGTCATTTAACAGATGGTTACCATCTGCAGAGAACTAAATTAACATTTGGAAAAAAGCACTTTTACATCATTACTCTTAAGAATAAAGATAATAAATAAGTAACTGAATAATGCAGTAGGTGTATGGCATTATTGTAGCACCCGTTATGATACTTACTCATCATTTGGAATATTTTTTCCCTTTTCTTAAGTAATTTAAGTCCTTCAGCCAAATTTACTTCAGAATAGAACACCCCAGCTATTGCATGCCTGGGCTGTGTATTCACATAGATTTGCCCTTGCAGTGAGGAAAATCTCCTCACCATGGCCCTATAAAACACCCACAAGGGGCTATGTGCTATTGTAATTGTATTTTCAGTACAACAGATTTCCACCTCAGTCTATAAGTAGGTATCAATACCTCTATAGCAGTAACAAGAGCTATGCTGATTTACAGCAGTACAGGTCACTGAAAAAAAATCTTCTAATATTTTAGGCACAAAAGGTATGATTCTTCTGTGTGAAGAAAGTTAAAGAACTCCACTACAAAAATGCCTAATGTATCTTATTCTTGAGGGATGGCCCACACCGCTTAACCCATGGCACAAAACCACAGGGCAAAGTCATACCTGAGCAAGCCACGGTATTGGTTTTTTCCTGTTCATTACTGAAAGACTGGGTGAAATCTATGCTCTATTGACTTTTTAAATCTAACTATCGCTTGTCAAAACCAACATCTTGCAAAAGGAGAGGGAGCTGTTCCTGTGGCGGAGCGTCTTGTCTACAGGAGATGTGCGAGCAAGAGCCCTGCAGTATCAGCATTATTATCGGGCTTGGACCTGTGCCCGTGCTCTTCACTCGGCACTCAGGCTCTACCGTGCTAGGTACTATATATACATCCATCCATCTCTAATGAAAAAGTTTCTGCCACAAGGCAGACTAATGACAAGTCATAAGCTGAGGCAGAACAAGGCAGATGAGCCAAACAGGTGGGATGGGAATGGGGAGGAGGCGGCAGTAACGTGAGCCCGGTTTTGTGCAGCCTAATGGGGCACACAATACAGCTCACCACCTGCTCAGCCGAGAGCAACAGGCAGGTTTTATAACGCTGTATTTTTAAGGACCTGCAGAACCAGTGAGTCACGGCTGATGGGTGTTATGGAAGGCTCTAAGAAAGGCTCTGATGACACTGTAGAAAAAGCTTTTCTAGCCTCCAAGGGAAAAAGATGACTATCTTAAATGAAGTACTAAACAGGTTACTCTCTCATCAACCAAAGATGTAAATTATTAAAACTAATTCTAAGATATACAATATGCTTCAGGGGCAAAAACCTTTGAAGAACACATGCCAGGATCCCTTTCCTACTTACTTACACTGACATCTGCCCTTACATCTGTGACTTACCCTCTGGCAGTCACCCACCCCTCCCACCACGGACCAGCTGAACAAAGGTTAAGCCGCGCCGGCCCCAGACGGGTCCGTGATGTGCCAGCAAAGCTCACTCACCCGCAGGAGTCCCACCTTCCTCTGGTACCTAAAACTGACCAGTGGCTTCTGCACTTTGAACTTCGCGGGGTGTGTCTGCTTTTGAATACTTGATTTGTTCCATCAGTAAAGTACAAGAGCTGAGGTAAGACTGCACAATGGTCCCTCCTGAGAATTATTCACAGCCAGAATATGGTTCCCATTAGCTTTCATCAACGATTAGAAAACCATTCTTCCATCATGAGGGCAGTACGTTGGCTCTATGCTGCTGCTGCAATCTTTTGATTCTGCTTGTTTGATTCCAGTTCTGTTTTCTCATATTTGTTTAATAAAAGCCATTTGGCCTCACAGGCTACAAGAATTGAATACTGTTAAAAAAACCCCAATATATGTAAAGCAGAAAGTCACAAAAATCCAGAAACATAGACCAAGACTTTCCAAGAAGACAAGATGAGCCAACTTTGGCTCTACCTGAGAAGTTCATCTTAGGTTACAGATCAGAATAACCCCAGGCTTCAAAACATTCATCTCTTTTGTTTTATTCCAACTTTTTTTCAGCCATCTGACTTCTCTGCCGTGCCCCACAGCCCACAACTTGACGTGGGGAGCAGCGCAAACATGGCGAGTGGAGGAGGAAGGTCTTCCACATGTCACAGGAAGGGCTCACAGGGAACCAACCGTGCCTTGAAGGCAAATGCTTGAGAGACGCTGCCTCAGCCGGCCAGCGCAAAGGCTGGGTGCTCGTCACCGTGCAGTTAAACCCAATGCCACACATCGAATACATGGCACTTTTGTTCTTAAAATAGTCTGGTCTCCTGGGAGCAGTGTCTCAAAATACTGAAGCAGTCTCATAACCACAGGAAAAGTGGGTATTTGAAAATAAGGGATGAAATCTATAAAAACACTTTTTAAAAATTGCTTTTGCCATTATCATTTTTATATCCTCCATAGAGAAAATAGGGGTTTTTTTAATCTTTCATGTAATATGCATAAATGTAGATTAATAACAGTAAGACAAAAATGGACCCATTCCATTACCCTGAACATAGACAAAGTTGGGATCTGGATCCTAGATCTCAAATTAAGCTTTCCTGAAATAAAGTTTTTTTTAAAAAAACAAGTATCTGTGAAACATTGATATTCCCTTATATAGTGAAAAGCATTTATGGAAGGAAAAACTGCTACAGTAATAAGTCCTACTTGTTGAAATGATAAAGCCACCTACATGTTAAAGGTACGAGATGAAGAGCTTCATTTACGTAAGTGGTAGGACACGAATCGCTGACCGTGACTTCCCAGCACATCAGTAGCGCTACGAGCGAGCGGGATGTACCGAGCACCCATGCACCCGGCCGTAGGCCAACCCCTCGCCCCACCGCGTGCCAGGCTAAAACATGTCCAGGTTCTGCACTCAACCATCTGAACTCCGTGCAAATTAGAACTGGGCACTGGATTCAACTTGTAACTTACATAGAACCAATGGAAATACGGGGATTTTTTTGGCCTAGTCCCTTAGCTGCTAAGAACTGGTATGGTTCTACTGACCCCAAGAACCTGGCCCTGTATTTCACATATTCCCACTAAATACAGTGAAACATCCCAGTTCAATAGAGATCCCAAAATATACTTTAGGACTACAGCCAATTTGTTGACTTGTTTCTAGGCTTTGATGTGTAAACTCATCATATGTCATTGTGCTCTAATTAAACTTAAGTGGTGCGATAGATTTCCTGTCACAAAAGCAAATATCCCTCATGCGTTGGGAATGTAGAGGACAGCTTGCTTCAGCATAAAGAAAATAAGCTATGGGGGAGAGCAAGAAACCAGAGTCACATAAAGATGAATATGGAAGGATTAAACTGATCAATGGAATTGAAAATGTTGTTTCACCACAGATAATTAGGAATTTTCCACTGCAGTAATTTTTCATAGGAGAATGAGCTGTTGAATCCAAATTGTGTGACAAAGATTTACATCAATGAATTTCAGGAAAAAATCCCATACCTACAAACAGTGGACTTCCTAATAGATTTGAAGATCGAAGTTTTCACCAGGTCTAGTTATCAAACATATTGTAAGAGGCTCTCATAATGAACAACAAAAGAAATTGAGTTCTGACAGATTCATAGCTGCAAAAATGCTACAGTTTTTGTGATACGGGTAAGCTTCACAGGGAAGTTTATTACCAAAGATCTGTATTTTCTGA
Source organism: Coracias cyanogaster (assembly GCA_033124195.1). Classification (NCBI taxonomy): domain Eukaryota; kingdom Metazoa; phylum Chordata; class Aves; order Coraciiformes; family Coraciidae; genus Coracias; species Coracias cyanogaster. Next base: position 21,005 of record JAVSBS010021140.1, read on the forward strand.
CCATGTAACCTCAGTGTTTGCAACATCATTTCCAGTGAAAACTCCACTGGAAATCTACCACAGCATATGGAAAACCGGCTGGCTGCTTTGGAAAAATGGCTGTTTAATGAGAAGATCTTACGACCTGACGCACTGTTAAGTCCCGAGACGCTGGGGTACTGTATGAGTACAGCCCAAAGCGAACAGGTAAGGCTGAACTCTGCACTTGTGCACCCTCGACATGGGAGAATTTGCGTAGTTACTACTGTAGTTTGCCCCTTACTTGGCACAAAAAAAAAGACAAGGAAGCATAGTAAGAATCTGCACTACTGTCTTTTGTTTCAAAAACATCCCCCCTCAAATCCTACAAATGTTACCATTTTTATCTGCCAAGAAAAAACCCTCGACCTCACAAAGTCTGGCTATAATCCCGACTAATAATGTAAATCTCCTTCTGATAACTTAAATATCATGCATAGCACAACAAACAATCTAAACCAAGAACTGTTAAGTCAGAACTAAAATAATCCACTAATTGTACTTTTCTGGAATGGATGACTGTATAATGTCCTAATCAGAAGGCTGAAATCACATTTGCATTTAGATAAAGCCCTGTTTAAAAAGAAACAAGTATAAAAGGAGACAGTGAGACTATTGTGGCATTTTTCTGCATTGCATAATCATTTACATTCCTGATAATGATATTCAGATAGTGAAGCAAAGGCTGACCAAAGCCAATTAATCTTGCACTCTGCATTAGCACGCCTGTCAATTGAGGCAGTGTAGAGCTGAACCCAGGATGGCACTGCTCTGCCGCCACGCTGCTGCTCTGATGGGGCTGTTTTGCTACGGCGACTGTTTTTCAAGCAAATCCCTCAAGTTCAACAGTTAGAATCTCAATCCCTCCGGACTAGTTAAACAGCCACCAAAGCTGAGCTTCAGAGACTGCTGGTGTTAATTAAAGGGCTGCAAGAGTTACCCGAGCTGTTCCTGTTTACAGGTTGGTTCCCTCTCCCCCACTGCACAGGCTGGAGATGTGCCTTCTTATTACTTCCAAGTATTACATCAAACTCCAGAATTTATGATTCCTTATCCTAGTCAAACCTCATGATCTTTACAGCACTGATTTTACAGTACCGTAGTAAAGTCAGACCATGGTATTATGTCCATTTTTAACAATGAGGATCCGAGAGGCTGGGATTTCGCTCCGTTTGGCCCCATCATGGCCACAAAGCTAGGCTGGAACACTGCCTGCCAGCTCCCTGTCCTCACGTGGGACACACTCACTTCCACAGGGCCAAGACCCTGAGGTGGTGAACAGCAGCCACTAAGCAGGACTCAGCAGAACGGAGCTGGGTTCCCACAGACTCTCAGCATTCTGACCACTGAAGCATCTACCATGGTAACCCAACGTTTACCGTGGGGTTCTCTACTGGGGAAGGCATTGCCATTGAGTGTTGCCACCCCACACAAAGCCAAGCACACAAAACAGAACCTGCAGGGAAAAGAAACTAGGAATGGAGAGAGGGAAGCACTTGATGCTATTTTCACTGTGTGGTCTGTGTTACTGAAGGTACCTGTGGGATCCCAAAGCTGGTGCCGGTGCCTGCAGCTGGCTCCAGGCTCTTGCTCTAGATTGTCTGTTATGCAAGTTGATCACACTGCACGTTCAGGAATAAGTTCCTCAAAAACCTCCAAAACCCCAACCCCATACTATCTCCCTGGGTGTTAGCAGGCTGTGTTTGGACTCAATCATAAAAACAAAAATCACTGACAAGTACAGAGTGAATTTTGCAAATCTGGATTAAGGAAGCCCTGTTAAAAAAAATAAAAATCAAAGAACAAATATAAAGCATCTGTTGAGTCGCATTAGTTTTGTTTTAATTAGGGAGATGCTTCAGAATATTCCCAGCAGTATAAATACTCATAAAACCACAGTGAAATGGACTGGCTTTTTTTCAAACCTATGTGTGACTTCAGGCATCTTGGGAATTTGGTGTTGAACTTGGAACATCTTATGCAGTTACCTAAGGTGCCAAAATGATTTGTCCTCCTTGAAGTGTCCAACAACAGACTTCACAAGGGAAAAAAATCACTAGTGAATTTACTATTAAAAATTCCTCACCACGTTCTGTAACCCAACACATGCCTTCACTGGACCTGCTTTTATTAGTATGAATACAGATTCCAAAAGTGGTATTTGAGCAAAATGAGACAGGAAAATTCTCTGCACAGCAAAGTAATAATCAAACTGCCAAAAGAATGAAATTGGAAGCCTCTTGAATCCTCTTTACCCACAAAACATCTTGGCTCATGTTTTGACATCAGTCCAGGAAGACACCCCAGTGGGCTGCTGCTCCCCTGAGGACACCCGCTCTTGGCTATTTGGCTACACCACCCTCCCGCCCAGGTTTCCAGCTGCCCAGTGGAGGAAAGGCCTGGGACGCTGGGCTCGAAATCCATAAATACCCTTACAACCTCCTGCAGCAGAGGGGCAGACCTCCCTGGTTCCAGCCAGCTGCCTTCCCGGGTTACTACACTGTACTGTGCTTTCTTTACTCCCCAGTAGGTCACAGGGGAGCGACTGGTGCACGGTTCAAGGCCAGCTCCACGGGTTCTGCGGCCCGGGGCAAACCAGCAAACCTCCGTCCCCACCAAGTCACATTCACTCAGAGCTGCGGAAGATTTTGCAGCCCTGGGCAATGGCCTGCCCTGTAGATACAGCCCTTCTCGTGTACGGCTGAGCATGCACAATGCTGAGGTCGCTTTCTAATAAACACATCTCTCCAGCATGCTGGGCTTTTATTAAGATCTGCGGGTTTGACGTGATCACTTCTGACGAGCTGTGGCCTGTCATTGTTGTGGATTTTGTCCTTTCCAAATATGATCTCTAAAGACCTACTGCACGAATGATGACAGCCCGTCTTGTTCCGTTCACTGCTCTTTCTCTTCTCCTCTGCTTTGTGCTTTGCCTGATGCACGAGGCAGAGAGTGCCCCAGCAGCACACGCGGGGGGCACGGCCCCGCACGGGGACGTTAGCTCGACACAGAGCTCACCAGGGATTAAGGACTGGCTACATGACAGATCCCAAAGATCTGTTTGCTGACAAGGAGCCACCGTTGGCTGGACATCCCTCATGCCGTTCTGGAGCATCAGTGTTGCACCTAATGCTATTCAGCAGCAGCGCCTGCCTTCCTGCAAATGTAAAACTGTAACGGGGGAAACTTGGGGATGGCAAGAGATTGCTAGAGCTGTACAGAATGAAACAGGGGCAATCAGAGAGAATACGGTTAAGTTTCTGGATAAGCTGGGTCTAAAGTTGTGGATACAACATATATACATGTATAGTCATACAACCATAATACACTGAACATCATATAAACAACTTTGAGTGCAGGTTACACCTACACAATAGGGAACCATAACCTAGAAGGAGTAGTTCTGAAAAATCCTAGATGGTCATACGGAGTGAAAAAGCCCAAACACCCAAGTGACCCCTAAATGTATAAGGAAAACATGAAAAGGGAAAAATGGTAACTTCACCTCACAGTAACTTCACCTCTGAAAGTGGAACAGAGCTCCATTTTATTTTGTACATCCACATAATCAAATGTAGATTATATTTTCTATTTGCACTCACTTTATGATCCCTCTATCACGATATGATGTAAAGAAACTTCAAGGCAACTGGAAATCAGACATGCAATTTGGTTTTTTTAGTGTCTGAGTAAAAATGTAAAACATTTGTGTGGTAAACAGAATATAGAAGTAAATCAAGAAGATTATAAGAAGGCACAAAAGCTCTGGGATTTAGCCATAAAAAGACATAGAATTCTTGTCATGAAGACAACCACAAAAATTAGCAGAAGCCACAGGGCAAATGTTTTACCTTAAACTTGTTTGGTATCATGAGGCAGAGACACGCGATACATCAAAAGCAAATCAAACATTGCGATTTTTGCAGTCTAACACCAGTGAGGAAGCATGCTGCCCACACTGAGGACAGAGTACAATGTTCTGGATAATTAATAAGCATGCTCAGACTAATTAGACTACAATTCTTTGGAGCATGCTCAGTAAATGTCAAGTTCAGGCAGCAACAGGAGGATGGGAATCTCACTAGTTTAGCAGCAATTCAAGCTTCTCTCCTTAGTCTTTTCTCCTGACAATGACTTCTCCTGGCTTAACAAAAATTCTGAGAGGCACAAGTCTCAAAAGAACTTTACCTTCCCAGCTGTAAACTGCTCAGTTCAACCACTGTCAACATGAATTTTGCTCTCCATGGCCAAACCTGTGAGTATTTACCTTTGAGATCATGCCTGAATACAAATTGAGTTCTATCTTGATGCCATCAGCTTTTAAACAGAACTGCCCGCTCATTCCTTTTCTTGTAAATATTGTACTTCGAAGTGTCCCAGTTTAGCAGTCGTGGTCCTCCCCACAGTCCAACAACTTTCTGGCTGAGCTTATATCACCTTCTAAGACTTTCTGAATCTTTAAATTTTTGAAAAGCTTCCAATCAGGTACAATACAAGCTACCCCAGATTTTGTTAAGGGATGGATACTCAGCAGCATAAGGTGTGAAGTTCTTTAGAAGGGTGCAAACATGCTGTCTTTGATTAATGAAAACATTAATTCCCTCCCCCATGGGTCACAAGCGTGGAAAGAACAGCAAGTGTTACACGAGGTTTTGTCATTGTTCCTATCTTGATTGAGGAAAGACTGAAACTTGTTGAAGTTCATTTTACCTTTATGCTTTAAGATAGGCTCATATTGCACACGCAAGCCAACTTTCTGTTTTTAAAGACAAGAGGGTGAAAGCACATAACCCAAGCAGCTACCAGTGCAGAACGGGCTCTACTGAGGAAAGTAAAAAGTACAAAAGTTCAACGGAAGGACAGTCATGGGTTGGTAAAGAGTCAGAATTTTAAAAAGCAAAAGTCACTGTGACCCACACTATTGACTAAAATTCATAAAAAACGTTTTTTTTTTTTAAACCAAGAATGCCTGACGTACACCTCAACATTCCTTTAGTGCAAGCATCAAATCCAGCCGCAAGGGAAGAAACCCGCAGCGCAACAGGGCTTCCCAGCACGACCTCTCATTCTACCCATCCCTTCCTGCCCGAACTGCAACACGTCAGCCCCTGACCAGTGACGACGGCACTTGTACAACTGGTGGCTACAGTTCGCCCTGCAATTGTCCTTCCCAATTGACATTATCCTTTACAGCAGCATTGAGAACAACTTGCTGTCTCATTATTTCTAATCCACATCTGCTGACTTCTAGCATCTCCCAGTCTTTTGCTCTCAATCCAAGTAAAACCTGAGCCAAGCCCTTCCCTGGCATAAACCCCGTCTGTGGTGAATTATACCACGGGGGAATTGGCCCACCACATCTTGAGCAAAATACACGCCTGTTCATGGCAGAAATGTTTACATGCAGCAGCATTTCAGAACATTTAAGTCTAGGAGTCCTTAGCCTCTTAAGGGGGATTTTAACTTGTACCGTTCGCTAATGAGGGATTATTACCATACCAACAGCTAATCATGTGGGCAGATGCCCACCAAATCTTGGGAACGTTTCTGAGGTCTTAAAGCCATATCTCAAGTTGTCCCAAAAACTCCACTGTCACTCTTCATGGCCTAGCCTAGCTGAAAGAGAATCTGTTTCACAGGAAAAAGAAAGGAAGATGAAAAAACAAATATGTTCAAATAAATTCTTACCAGTTTGAGAACTGCAAGAAGTCTCTATGATTTAAAGCCACTGTTGTCTATTGCTCAGAACAGATAACCATCTCACGGCTAGCAACAGCCTAGCAGTGTTATAGCTTGTGTTATCAGCAATACTGTATTGTACCTTTTCAAAATAAAACAATCTTATTTCTTTCCAACCTGATCCCACCTGAATCTAGGGTCAGAATGTCAGCGGGAGTCTCACTTTCACTTAGCCCCAGAATCTTGCTCAAATTGAGTACAAATGCAAACCAAGTTTCTTTAGCCCTACTTTTCCCAAAGAGACACAAAAATTAAATACTCTTAATCTTCCACATAACACATCAATAACAGAAGCAAAAATAGGTCCTGCATATCCTGTTGGTCAGGTTAAAAAAAAAAATCCTTCAATTGGGAAATGATTTCTTCAAATTTTCACTTCCCCCCCCCCCGCCTTTTGTATATTTTTGTCATTGAGCCAGAATGATATTCAAGAAAAACACCATATAGAACTCTGCAGGACATTTGTTTGTGGATGTACAGAGCTTGCCTTTAATTGATTATATACAACTATAGTGAGTAAGTAAGCTGATTTATAGTTCTGGCTGATATTGTTAGTGGAAAAAAGTTTGTTTTATTGTCTTTAGAGTTAAGTTCAAGCCAAGACTCTTGATCTGAGTGTCCAGCTCAGAGCTCTTGCTATAACAGACTACAACAAACACTGCACTTTGCAGAAGGCAGGAGCTGGATCTCAGTTCTAGCCCTTGGCACTACAAGTCAGCACTTGCTTTTACCCTTGGCAAAGGCAGTGTTCTTGGCATCCCGGTGCAGAGATCCACTGCAAAACATCGAGACACCGGGGACTCAAACATCCCACAGCACCGTGCCCAGCCCAGGGATGCCCAAGCAGAAAGACAAGCCTAGCCTTTCTGATCTCTAAGAGGGAAAAGAGCTGAGAAAAAACATGCTCCAGACAAGCAAGTGACTTGTACAAAGTCAGACAGAGTCAACAGCAGACCTGGGAATAAAAACTGTATCTTCTGGTTCTCAGACTACCACCTTATACAAGGAATCATGCTATTGATTGTCTCAGTGATTCACGATAGCATCCCTAATTCAAAAAGCTATCCTCTGAGTCTCTGGAACCTATGTCTTCATTCTTTTTGATGTATGTCAGCTAAACCAGGTTCAATATCCTCTATAGAACTGAATTTTAATCAATGATTATTCTATCTTTATTTTGACTGAACAGCTCTGGAGCTATTAAAATATTTCCTTTTCTCTAAAGTACTTGCACATCGATACAGAACGCCACAGTATTCCTCTCGCCGTGCAGCGGACAGCACATTCATCAACACTCATCTGAATGAATGAGAGTGGCAGGAGAGTTCTTTTGACTGGCAAAAGCACTCGATGGAAGTGGAGCTGCCTTAGGTTCCATCCGTGATTCAGATTTGTTTACATTTTGTGAAACCTCAGGAAAAGAAGGATAAAAGCTTTGGCTCAATCGAAGTCATGTTGTAAACCTCCACTGCTAATAATTAACTCAATTATGCTGAATTAATTTGATGTAATTATTGGTGATGGCACAAAGACAGTCACCCAAAGAAAGTTTGAGAGACAGGAGGAACAGAAGTCTTAACAATACAAAATACCCCATATAAATGGCATCTTTTTTTTGCCAGAATGAGTCAAAGACACAAAATGAGTTCATTACAGTCATCTGGCTTCACTCAACCCTCCAAATTACCCCAAAACCCAGACAAATAGCTGTGAAATCCAGCAAGTGAACTAGAATTAAAACATGCCCTGACGAATTTGACACAGCACTCAGCACAAGTGCCTTTCCCCATCCTATTATCTAAACAATACAGATTTAATAATATATTGAAGAAATCCACAATGCTTCGCCTTTAACTGAAGACATTAATTAAGAACATTTTCTTGTTGTAGTGTTGTCAGTTGGGTGTTTTTTTGATGAACAATCTGGAGAATGCTTATGGAGTCTTTTCATTTGATCTGCAGATTTTATCTACTATTTTCAGACTTATTCGGTTCAAAACAAACAAACCCCAACTACAAAACAAACACCTCTCTCCTTCCCCATTTAATATTTCTGTGATTTGCTTTGAAAAGGTGTAACAGGAATGCATTCTTTGCTATGAAAATACACATTTTACTGAGGCACTTTTCAATTCTCAAGTACTAAAAAAGTCAGAGGAAAAAAAAATCAGATGTGACTGTCTTAAGTCTCAGGAAGCAGATTAAGCCGAAAATGAAAAATAAGAAATTCTATGTAAATGAGTGTTTTAAGTATCACCAGAATCTCTGGAGGACTGGCAATATCTAACCAGGAAGAGCTGGGTGCCTTTGCTTGTCTAGCTTCAGCCTGCAATACCACTTGATTTACATTTGTCATAATGCCGTAAATATACAAGCTTCTAAGCTTCTTCTGGCAGGAATAAAAATATTACCTCCAACATCACCAATTACTTCTGGGGAGAGAATCCAAGTGCTTAGCTGTAAGAAACGAACAGTATTTTTCTAATTTGCTAAGTAGGTGCAGCTAGCACGCCCACAGATCCCACCCGCGCCCAGAGCTCTGATGATTCTCAAGCACAGCTGATCTTTCAGAACACGGTTTAATTGGCACCAGGCTCTGATCAGTCTCATCATTTCCAAGCAAGCTGTATTACATGCATAATGTATGCACTTGATCTCAATAGATCATTTTCTGCCCAATTCTGAGAGGGCAAAAGTGTTTTCTATGGGAAAGCTGCTAACATTCTAAAGAACCAAACTGACTTTCTTCAAGAACAATATTTAAAAAAAAAACCAAACTATTTGCAAAGCAGCACTACATTTGATAGTAAATTTAGAGCAATGGATTGTTTGAAGTCACCTCCATTTATTTGGACAGCTACCACAAGTTCTCTTTATGCCTGTTTACCACAACCTAGTTCTAGTTTGGGGAGCTGAGAGTTACCGCTGGAAGTAGTTAAAAGAAAAACTGAAATAGTGCATGTTGCCATAAGTGAGTTTGTGTCCAACATAAGCAGCAGAACGCTGGTATTGTATCTGTGTGGGAACTCCACCTGGAGGACTTCCTTCTTCTACCACAGTCTCTCCAGGTAAACATCAGCGAAGGCAACATTAAAGTCACTAGTCCAAACTCCTGGATGATCTGAATCAGCACATTTCTATTTGTTTGTATTAAACCGCAAAACTTTGTCTGCTGGCCACCTGAATGACTGGGCTCGAGCATTATAATTGTAGTCAAGTTTCCACAAAATGTCATAGGAGTAACTGAGCTGTTCAAGGCAATGGTTATGGATGGACAGCAACATTCCTACAATGCAAGAGCCTTTTAGGGGTTAGTTCATGTTTGAAGTTATTTTGAGTATTCCTACAGAATGCATGCAAAAATAACAGAGAACAAACCACACAAAATACTTCAAATTCTACAAGTTGACTCAGGAGCCAGAAGAAATACTTCCAATATTAAATATTCAACCACCACGTAAACAGGCACAAAGAATGGAACAAAGCTGAGCCATTTTGCCCCATGCTCATTTTAGGCTTGGAGATTTGATAATGTTTTGAGAAGAAAAATTTTAAAAAATCTTTTGAATAATCCCCACATGAAGGTGGCATACAGTAACAGGTAAGTCAATGAGAATAAAGCTGGATTGTGTCTAGGACTAGTCTGCAAGCGACTGGGTTAAGCTGAGACATTCAGGTTAACAAAGGCCAGTCATTAAAATCTTCTTTCAATCAAAATAAGTCAGTGGGGAAGCAATTAATGAGTTCAGCTTTGAGACCCAAAGGGGCAGGGAGAGGGCAGGCAGCGAGCCCTGCAACCAGCCGCAGGGAAGCGGGGCTAGCAACTTTTTTAGCCAGCACAGAGGGAACAAGAGGAGACTTACCTGGTCTAACACTAACGACAGTGACAATGCAAAGGGTGTTTGCGTAAATGAGAAGTTCACCAGCTTTTCCCTGACACCAGCCCACGCCTCTGTCTAGAACTCCCTCTTCCCACACCCCCAGCCCTGCTTTTCATTTCTGGCGTCACAGACTTGATTTTCCCTTTCATGGATTTTTGCTTGAAAAAACATCACTGCCTCAATTGTCTATTTTCAGCCTGTAGTTAAGAAAACCCTTTGGTTCCATTTGTAGCCACATCCTGTCTTAGCCTCCCCCTCTTTTTGTTCCTAAATATAAGGCTGATGCCATTTGATGTGACATGACAAAATAGCACATTTGCATCGGCAGAAACTTTCTCTCAACAGCAGTAATTAAAGGGAGTAGATGAGACATTGCTGAAATTGCTGTTTATTTAGCCTGGAAATAAAAGGCTTAAAAAGAGGACTGGAGAGGGATGTTCAAGAGTTTCACGAACACAAAATTCATCGATGAGTGCCTTCTTTTACATGCTTCCTTACGGCAAACAATGTAATTGATTTAAAGAGATCAAAAATCTGATTTTTTAATAGGCCATATTCCTAACCAGTGAAAATAATTTAATGGTGTCTCTGGATCATAGATAGTACCAAGATACTTGTGGTTACACATAGAACAAGGTCACTGAATCTCTAACTTCAGAGCACAGGCTCTCTCAAACTGAGTAGAAGAGAGCTGAGATCTCATTGACCATCATGAAAATTAGCTGCTTAAGTACCTTCATTTTTGAGCCGATACACACCAGCAGCAGGTAAGTACTCACCATCACCGGCAACGTGGATTTTTGTTAACTGTCAGAGACAGGAGCTCAGAAATGGCTGCCCAGGGCTCTGAACGCTATGACTTCAACAGGATTCATATGGCAGATTAAAAAAACCCATCTAGGTACAAAACTGAAGAAATAATTTACTGTGATTGGTTTTGCTGAATGGACACACTGCAAACACTTGACAGGATCAGTGCTTCCTGCACTGTATTCCACTACGGACGACAGCAGCAGAAGGCAGTGGTGGGAAGGAAAGCAACGTTTGGAAGCTGAGGGGTTTTCCTTGATTTTTAGAAATTAAAGTTCAGTTTACTTAATCCACATGAAGAATTCATGGGAAGGTCTAAAAGGATGTTCCATAGGCCACAGGATTTAACAGACTTAATACGCTTTCAGTGAAGCTTCCTGCTCTCAGGAGCATCTTCCTCCTCTTCTTGTTCACATGAGGCTATCCTTTAAATCCATCTGTGACTGGCACTACCACTCTGCTTAAAACTGGCAGACCACATTTTGAACAGGCTCATTTCCATCCTAACACAGATGGCATCAAGAATAGGGCAGGCCAGAAAAAAATCAGTTTGCATATTATGCTTCAGTTTTTATGGGTCAGATTACCATTCAAAGCCATCAAAACAGCAACCCATATGTGATGTGTCTGCCATTGGAACTGAAGTGATACCCCATCTCGATCTTAGCATGGTTGGTTAGAAAAAGTTTGATTAACCATTAATTAACCTCTGCTATTTAAAAGTAAAAAGGTATTTTCCTTTCCAACAAAAATTTTGACTTTGACAAATCAAGAAAATAGCTTTGGTGAACTGAAAAGGAAAAGAGATTCTCACATCTTCATCCCTGAACAACTGCACGGGCAAGGCTCTCTTGGCAGAAGGTAGTTCAGCATCTCTGCCAAGTATTCGCTCAATAAGTGCGCCAGGTGCAGATGTTGGCTATGCAATTTGGTTTAACTTCTTTGTTCCCACTGCTTTGGGGGGAAAATGGGGGTATGAAGAGCTCTTTGCATGCTTTCATTGGTGCAAGAATATAAACTACTTTAAAGACATTCTTACAGAAATAAGAAGCATGTCATTAGCAACACGTGTAACAATTATTAGAGAATCAGCAGAGAGCTGTATCCCAAAGATACTGAAGGTCAAAGCCATGGCATTCTGTTTCCAGCCTCCTACCCGCACTCCACCTCCCTGCAGTGCCTACCAGATCCAACTGCTGGATTCCAGGTACCACAGGGGGTGTTAGCCCAGATGCTCCACAAGTCATTTACAGGGGTAAGTCTGCTCCTGTGAGACATCCTTTTAACAGTAAGGATGTATTTTAAAGCCTCCCACTCTGATCATGGCAGCTGAAAGTCAAACAACTGTTATGCTAAATAACAGAGTCCCCACTCTGTCATTACCAATGGAAAAATGATCTCATTCTCAAGTTTCATCACCCCTCCAACTTCCCTACACAATATTCTGGTTAAGATGCTGTAGGGATAGTTCAGGTGTTTATTCTCAACCCAATACAATACACAGCAACACCAGAGTCCCTCCACCACGCTGAGTTTGCTAATCTAGTTGTAGTCCTCACAGAAGTAAAAGAGTGCTGTTTCTTTTGGTAATTTGCAGTTAGAGTTCTGCTACAGCATTTACAGCTGGAATGGAGACAGGGTGCTGCTGAACACAAAATGCTGCTTCTAAGTATCTCCTGCAAACACATATGGTCATATAATAAACCTGCACCAACTTCATTTCTACCATTTGTTTGTGATTTGGCATTTTCACCTTTTCTCTCTGTGAGGCACACAGGCTCCTAAAGATTTCCATAAAACAAAACAAAAAAATTACTTACAGCATCCAGAGCAAAGGAACTTTAATTATCTTCACAGATCAGGTCTGTTGAAGCCCAACAGTAACTAGGAGAGACCTGCAGAGAAGAATCAATTTTCATTATCTGTTTCTCCTCAGCTCACTAAAGTACCATCAATAAAGTAGTGCAGAGAAGCACGTCTACAGCACAATTTATCATATGTAAGCTTTCACTTTTGTCTAAGTAGTTACATTGAACATGAATTCGTGGCCTTGATATGAATAGGTTGTTGCTTTCAGTAATCTACTTAGAAAATGCTTTTTAATAAATATGCACTACAGAGATACACAGAGAGAAATTCCAAAGCACTCAGTGGAACCAAACCTTCAATATTTCCTGTGAGGAGTTTCTGAAGGTAAGAAAGCGTTTAACTAAAGAGTCACATTTTTTACTATTCAGAGCTCTGTATAATGATACAATAATTTCAGAGATTTACATATTAGAGAGCAGAACATTGCTTTGGAAAAAGAATTTATCAACATTAGGATAGCCTGGGAGCTCCTCAGCAACATCCAAGACCTATTGGGCCAGGACGGCTTCCAATTCCCAGAGCCGGAGTGGTGCAATCTCATCTCAAAACGCTCGAGTACCCTTCTGAAGGGAGCAGCAAAGGGAATCACTTCTTGAACAACACCCTACTTGCAGTGCACACCTTCACTTTCAAAATTCACCTCCAAGAAGCCTGCAGAAAACTAGGAGTTATTTCCCCAACGGTTAATAACAACTGGAACAAAGCACACCCCAAGTAGAACATTTTTACAGCTCTAGCAGACAAACATCTGAGTCTTCCATTTTACAGCACTCTTTTAGACACATTTTAACAGCTTGTCACACATTGCTTCAAGCTGCACCTTCACATTGTTGCTGGATGACTCTTATTTGGCCCCTAACAGTAGGATTCAGGCTTCTTTTTAAGACCAGTCTGAAAAAAACAACAGCTTTTGACTCATGAGACAATTGCCTCCATCCAAGAAGCTCCTGCTTTATCAAATCCTTGTTTGTACAGCGAGTAAAGGAAATCACCTAATTCTCTAAAGTCAACACCAGTTCCTCTATTTAGAAATGGATCATAACCCGAAGTCAGGAGAATGGCTTGTTCTGACTACCCAAAGACACCTGGATCAAGTCTTATCTCAGATCATCTCGTACTTCACAAGAACTTTCAAAAGCCACTTGAAACAAAAGTCCTGGAAGACAACAATGACAGAAGAATCTGATCTATTATGCTTTCATTTGAAAGATGTAACTCTTTGAAAAATCTAAGGCAAAATTTTGAACTACATTCACAAACATGCAGATCAAAGATAACTGTTGTCATGGGTGACTTTTTTCCAGTATTAATAGTATCATAACTTGGTGACACATGACAGTTAACAGCTTGGGATGTTCCATTTTTGATAGCTAATTTAGGCACTCATAATTGCCCTCTGAAGGCATAATTACATTGGGAACATGGGTTCCAAAAATTAAGCATTCAGAGAAGTGACTTTGGTTACATTCCCAGGAGATGCTTTGTTTGCAGCTAAGGCCTCCGTGTCCCTTCTCGCCTGACACCGAGGCAAAGCCTTTGTCATCCATTCACACACTGCACGCTGCCATCCAGATCCTCACTCTGCATCTTCAGCACCCAGTGCCCTTTGCTTTGGCTTCAGCCTTGTTTTGCTATTGTCCGTCTATGCCATAAAGTGTTTTCCTAACGCATTGCTTCATCTGTTAGTCTTCTCTTTGCACTCCCTTATGGCTTCTCCCTTCTATTACAGAAACAGAAGCTACTTCCACCCTCAGTTCCTGATGGCATAGTCTCTCCTTACGCATCTTTAACACCAAGTTGTGGAATTTTGCCTCTAACTAGCCTATAATATTAACTTCCACCATTTACTTGCAAAATTTAATGCAAAAAACTCTCAAAGCTCTCTTCCATGCTGTTCCCATGCTACAGAGGAGCTCTACAAATATCCACTAACCCACTTCTGTGTTCCACTTGGAACACTTCCTTAAGCTTATTCCTCGCCCTGATATCTCAAGAATTTTAAGAGCCAGTTGTTGCAATTTAAAAGATTGTTTCCTTTTTGCTGGAATAATCATCGGAAACTCAGATTATACCAAGAGAAAACCACCTAGCAAGACTGCATGAAGCTAGGTCTTGTCATTGCAAGATGCACGCAGGGAGACTTCCCATGGCGGGTGATGTAAAACAAGGACCTACAACAACAGCTTCAGCTTCAACTAAAAGCCAGTCCTGAGTCCTCTGAAGCTTTCCAGCTTTGGTACGAGAACGGGACACACAAAGCTGCCTTAATGTTACTTTCACCCATCACCTGTTTCCTTTCCTGAGTAGCAGACAGGACTTCTGATATCTACCCTGGATCAGTCCCGCAGAAAACACCCGTTATTTAGCACTGCTCATTAACATTTTGTAGATATACCTGCAGTTAGTTATCCCACTAGGACATGGATGATGCCCTTTCAGAGCGCGTTATCCTTTCCTGTTCACATGTAGCCAATGCAATAGCCAAAGAGCAACGCAATTAACTTCTCCATGGGCTGAAATTTAAACTACCAATTACTCCTATAATTCACTTAGCAGATCATCAGGCAGATGAAGAAAGCTTTCCAAATCTACTCCAAATACACCCAGTTGAGCTTTGAGAACACAATAAGATACTATCAGTTGCTGTATTTCATTGTTCAGTGATACAGGTTGCTAAGGTCTAACAAGAAATGGATGTAGGTACCCTCATCTTTGTACCTTGGGCTTCCTTGGTAATTCCAGCTTTGCAGACCCAGAACAACAAAATGAAAATAATCCTTTATATTTTGCTCTTCAATTTTTGTCTTTGTGCAAATTTGCGCCAGTGGGCAGACAAGCTGGAGCCATATACATGATATTTTTTAAAGGGTTGCCTATGTTTGTTAGCCAAATGATGAATCCCATTTACTCAACACACCACTGTCGGTGCACCACAACTCCACTGCCCACTGCTGCTAGAACAGGATCAGAAGCAGAATCAACTGACATTCTCATTTCTCTTCCACAGTGCACACCAGGCAGCTTTGATTGAGAGAAACACTTCCATAATAATAAAAAAAGACTTCTCCCTC
>JAVSBS010021140.1:37249-48964 GCA_033124195.1 Coracias cyanogaster
TATATTTTAGCAATCATCCAAAACAAACCAAAAAATATATTGCTTCCTATCTGAATAATCACAGCCAGAGTGATTGAAGTAGCAAACACTCAGTAAGACAGATCTATAATCAATTTATTGAATCAACATGTAAAATAAATCCAAAATTATTGAACATTTTCAGTGTGGAATAGTTTTTTTAAAAAGGTGATGTGCCTGGAAACATTCTGAGAGCAGGAAATAAGAAGTATTTGCCCAGTTTCAACGCCCTGAGGTGACACTAACCTTTCAGAAGGCAGACAGGCCATAGCCCATGAACTTCTTTGTCTCACATAAGCACGTGAGAGCAACATAGCTGAGCATGGGCGTCCTGCTAGCAGCCCACGGAGTCCTCACTCACACGGTTTTCACAGCCAGCCACCTAATATCTAATAAAAGTGAACGGGAATACAAAATCCCCCACCCAAACACCCCCCTGCTAAGCAAGCAGAGCATCCCTACCCTCGGACGCCCTGTCCCAGGGAAGGAGCAGCGCTGGCTGTGATTAACACACAGGACAGCTCTACACATGCAGATGTGGGGAGAATGTGGAAAAAGGAAAAAACCAAGCAAATCATTTTGTTTCAGTGATAACAGATGTTGGAGCATCATCCTGCAGACGTGCTACTTTTAATACAAAACTGCTCACGAAGCGAATGCGGGGGTGAGGACAGAATCAATGCCCAATTACCCCGTTATTTCAGTGTTCCCGTTTCAATGAGCTTCCTGTATGATTTTGTCCTTTTAATTTTCCTTCTCTAATAATCATATCAAATTAGTTTTGTCTTAAACACCAGTGAAAAATTCAGCTGTCTAAAAAAAATCC
Organism: Coracias cyanogaster; assembly: GCA_033124195.1. Classification (NCBI taxonomy): domain Eukaryota; kingdom Metazoa; phylum Chordata; class Aves; order Coraciiformes; family Coraciidae; genus Coracias; species Coracias cyanogaster. The sequence goes on from JAVSBS010021140.1 coordinate 38,094, forward strand.
TAACACGGCTGGTAGCGGGTTCTGAAAAATGACACATTACACTTGTCTTCTGCATAAACCCCAAGCGATTCACAGGGTCCTAGGGCACTGCTTGGGATCGGACTGGAGTGGCTGAGAACAGCTTCGTGTCCTGATCCATCTGCTGATACGGCAAATGGATAGCAAAAGACTAACGCTGCTATGGCATTCCCAGATAGATCAGTGCTGAAAAAACAGCCAAATGCGTAACAAATAGATTAAAAGCACCTTTCTCTGGCTGAGGGAGGGATTAGCCGAAGCCTGGCCTGCCCTCCAGCTGGGGAGTAACCTGCTTCCCTGCTAGGCTGCATTTGCCACTCACTATTGATAGAGCACTGTAGTTTCTCTCCACTTCTGTAAACTTGGTCAGAGATGTTGAGGAGCTGGAGAGACCGGGGCTGTAAGCGCTGCCAGTGCTGTGGCTACAGAGTGTAAGATGCAATCGAGACACGCTCAGCTCTCACCAAGTCTGTCTCTTCACACAAAGCACAAAAACCCCCCAGAAATGGACCCATGCACAAGCCTGTGCAGTGCAATACGCTGGCAAGGGTGGCAGGTGAGGGCAGTGGAAGCACGGGCTGTGAGCACTACGCGAGCTCTTCACCGACAACAGCCAAGTCCTCTGCTCAGCCCAAGGCATCCAAGTCAGTCCAACTACTTAGAAGCAATTCAGAAAAGCTCACAGGAGCTAGACAAAGATCTGGAGGCCGTGTGTACCCTCCAGGATCTGCTGAGCAGCACAGCATCACACCGCAGAAATAAGGCCTAGTGCACACTGGAAGAAGAGTCATCTCCTCTTCATCCTGCGCATCTGTACACCATCTACATCCGTACATTGGGTGGCAACAGAAGCTTGTGAACGGCAACTGTCATCTCCAATATGGTTTCTCTTTAGACTGCACCCCCTTCTTTTTAATGCCAGACTGCTACGATGTCACCCCAGAGTCTCATTTACAGAATATTTACATCCTGCTTTCCTTTACAGTGAATTAAATTGAGTATCATTAAGACCATAGGGCAAAAGAAAAGTCAGCAGCAGCCTTCAGGATGCCTGGAATTCCGAGAGGTTTAGGAGAGTGCCTTCACAGCGGCAGCAGGCACACCCCCAGAGACAAGAGATTTATGCAACAGCTACAAAGGACTGCTGAGAGCCCTGTCTCTCTTGGATGACTTTCTCCATCATAAGTGGTTTTGGAATAAATTTGCTTAGTTGTGTAGAACACGGCCCCTCATTAGTACTATGTGAAATCCGTAGGCAATTAACATCCCAAAAGGAGCTGTCTAAAGCTACCCCATATTTCCACACGCACATGTGTCAGTCTGCAGGTCTTCCATAGCTGCCACATAAATGATGTATTTCAAAACAAACAAAAATCCTCCCCCCAAAAGTAAAGGCAACCCCACAGCAGCCATAACTGTTTACAAACCAGCTTTCTTACGACTGACTGGTCCACCAATGCCACGGGAATTAGTGATGTGTAACTAATTGATACAAGTCTCCCGAGGGGAGTATTGCTGCTGGTTATCTTGATATGAGAAATTTAGTCCAGAAGGATAAATTGGATGGACAGCTGAAAAGCTTTAGTTCTCCTAGTCAGAAAGGAATTGATCTGGTAAAGAAAGCCCTTAAAGGGATATTATCATGTCAAAAAACAGGATTAGGGAAAAACATTAATGGCATTACAACAACTGAGAACTTAGAAAACTTGTGTTTCTACCAGAAATTCAGCATTATTGATGATTTCACCCATTATTTGCATCTTTACAGGTGAAAAAAATATTTCAAATTTTTAAAATTTCTCCTAAATTTATTATATGAATAAATTATGAAACGGTTTGCTATAAAAGTCCATGTTCTTCCATTAGTGATTTCATTTCTGCATCTAGTACTTTTACTTACCAATCCCCCTCCTACTGAATCCAAGAAAAATAAAACTACTAAGCTAGTCACAGACCTGCAGAAGATTCTCTTCCTGTTTCCAGCAAAATGTTGTATCAGACATTTCCCAGTTAATTTTACTGCCCACTCCTATGCAGATTACTCAATTCCATAAGCAGGACAGGTACTCCACTCTTGATAAACAAAAGAGTTAATATGTATGTTACATCGGGGTGCATTTTTTAGTCCCAAGTGCACATAACACAAGATGTTTTTCTTCAAAAACCTGATTTCAAGTAAAGGATTATGTGAAGCAACAGCATAACTAATGTTCTCAACATGTACCTCACGTGGAATATTGCTTCATCTGCACAATTCGTGTAAAAAGTTGAAGTTTCTTGGACTTCAGCAAGAGCACTGCAGCACATCACGAGACAGATGTTACGGCCACAAGAGCTCACGCTGGACCTGCTCTATGTTCTGCTGCTGAGACCAAACATGGACAGGGGCTCTCCTGAGGCTACCAGCAGACCAAACACCCGAAGCTAGCTGACCATTCAGGTGGAAAAACACCAGCAAGAGCTCTTAAGCCAACAAAATTCTCCATGTACAACATGATGATTGTTGTCTAACCAAAGAAACAGACCTTCCAGTCACCTGAACCGGTAATTCCCAGGCTACATGTAAATGAAGACCACTTCCCAACCCTTTACCTTTCTTAGCTAGCAGGTTTGAACTAAGACAGCCACTGAGCTGCATGACATATAAACTCAATGCTGAATTAAGCAGATGTGCTGATCCAACATAAAACTGGGAGGTGTAAATTTCTAGCTCGTTTTCACTCCAGAAACAATGGATCGCACAGAAGAACAAGGCCACTAAGTATGTGATGTGTTTAAACAAGCAGCAAGTGGTGATGCAACTCCTGGAAAATACATAAATGTACCATCACACACAGATTAAAATCACGCCGTGGTTTCTGTCTGGAGAAATTGGTTTGTTACTGCTTCTAAGAAAGACAAAGGAGAAGTCAGCACGGATGTCAGTTTGAAGGAAGCCTCGCTGACTTACATGAGCTTAGTGAGGACCTGGCTTCACACTGTCCATTTTCAACATTTACTGTCAGGTATATGGATATAATTCTGGAGTCAATATGAAATTTTTCACATCTGTGATGACCTACTACAGCACAGGCTTTGAGTGACACTAATTCTAACAAACCTTCTATGCAAACTGAAATTTAATTAGGCATATTACCCCAGTTTACTGGGATCAGACTCTGAAGACAATGCTGGAGGGAAGCGTTGGCATGGCCCAGGCTGCAAGTGTGGTGTTTCCTATCTGTTTCCAGATGTCCTGTGTGCATTCCTGTCCCGACTGTTTGTGTACACACAGAAGTAATATTAGCAAAACCACAGGGAACAATCGCTACTCGGTCTCAGAGAAAAACCGTTTAAGTGACTAGTATCTGCAGATACATCATCTGCAAGAACCTAACCACCTAAAGGTCCAACCTCCTACCCAGGACTTCACTGAATAACACCTATAGAATACTGGGTCAAAATACAGCTCACCTGACACAGCAGTTTGCTGCAAGTGCTCTTCCTCAGCGTAACTGCAGGCAGGACACAAAATAATCATGACCCTTAGCCATGACACTGCAAACAAAACTCTTAGCAAGAAGCAATACAACCAGAGAAGTGTACCACCAGTTCAGGTGTACTTGAATCCTTTGTTCCATTTGTTGTCACTGGAATCAATGACAGAACAAAAAGTGGAAGAAGCAGAGTAGGAAGTCAGGTCTCTGAAATAAGGTGTTCCCAAAAATACCACCACAGCAACAGTATTTTCTATTCTGATTAAATCTACAAACCAGAAAATCAAACAAACCCTAAGTGCTGGTGTCTTTACCTCCTTCCTCCCCATCACTGAATAGAAGACATCGCAGGAAAAAAGTCCTTGGATATTATTGCACCTATTTTAATTCAGAGGAAAAGTAAACAACTTGCTTTTCTCCCTCCTTCAAAACCCATTATTTTTATGTGAGCAGGATCCCTAAATAAGTGGCTTGTGGTGGTGTTTTCAATTCTCCACCTTCTAGGGAAGATAACATGCTGTGGAGCTATTTTAAGAACATCTCATTCACAAAGGTCTCCAATTCAGTCTTCAGAGACAGAGATTATTTTCTTGCTGCTTCAACATCTTTACTGGCATGACATTTGCTTCAGAGGGAGTTCATTTGCTGTTCCAACATCAAAATGGAGCAAGAGCAGCTGCCAGGAGATGGATAAAAGGAAACACTGGCGACAAAGAGCAGCAGGGTCATTTCTGGTGCAAAGAAATGTAGAACAGAGAGAACTGCAGAACTGTCACTTTCTCCAAAAAGCCACAGGGGATAAAGACCTCCCCTCTGCCTCCTGCAACTGGTGTTTAGCAGCAAGAAGGAGAATGTAAGAGAACTAAACAACCTGATTGAAGTCTTTAAATGGCAAATTATTATAAACCAGCTCTAAGTACCTGAGCACTCCCAGTTAAAGCCCAGCTCATGCTTAAGCTCTGCAGTGAGCAAAGAATTCAGTAACTCCCTCAGAAAATTCAAAAGAAAACACCTTTGGCTAGGAAGCACTGGAGGGTGTGGAGTTCGGCGTCTCGGAGGCGGTAGCCTTTGGGATGGATTCAAGCCCCAGAGCTAATCATGATCTTTATATTTGTACATGCCACACACTGAACAAACTTGGGGCAAAGCTGTCAACTGCAACATCACCACCACAAAACCTACGCTGCAAGAGCCACAACAAGGCTGACAGGCCAGTGAAGCAACATAAGTGGCTGTAGAGTCTGATCTCCTACATCAGAGAGATGCGGTATCTCAGATGACACCATCTGTCATTTACACCAGTTATCCCCTGCCCCATCTCAGCCATATCTGCGCAGCTCTATTGAAGTAAGTACCATTTTCTCATTTTAATGGCTTTTCAAAGGGGCCAAGTTACCACACTGCTGCTTTAATGACAAAGATGATGCTCACGTTGGTCAACATGCCTTTCTGATAGCTAGATCAGCTGCGTTTGACTACTTCATTTTTTTTCCCTATCTTATTAATTCACTGCCCAGAGCAGGCCAGGGAATAGTCCCTCATTCAGGGAGCTGAGCAGAACCCTGTGCTCCTCTTGGATGAGGGCATATTGCCATCCCTTGCAAACTTAGAGACACTTTAATACATAAGTAAAGTTAAAACAAAATATTCTTTCCCCTGCTCCTCACCGCATTTTATTGCTAGATTATTCCTTTCCAGTTTTGTAGAGAAGAGGTTTTAAAAGACAATAACTCTGGAAAAGTATTTTCAAAGAAAAGGACTAATAGACACCAACAGGAAGTTTTAACCTCAGATACTTCATGTATATTAATGTTTATTCTGTTTTATGTTAGGACCACAGTTTTAGAGCATGATAATTATCTAACCAAACCCCCACAAAGTCACAGGCACTAGCATCCTCTTTATGACACCTTAAGGGCTTCAGTATTAGGATTTACGAATAAAATATTACCATGGTGTTACAGAATACTGAGGAGTGTATCCATAGAGTTGTCTATCAAAGCTACCTGTGGGCTTGTCCAACACCCACGCGGTAAGTTATCACTAGTGAGCTCAGAGTACCCCTTTTGGGGCTCAGAGACAAACCTGTGCAAGCATTTTATTGTGCTTTGCTACACTTAATGTTCCTTTTTCTGCATTAAAGTGTCACAAAACCCCCTACATCCGTAAGTGCTGAAGGACATCTGTGCACAACACTCAGCCATGAAGTCTAAAGACTTATGCTAATGCTCAGAGCCCTGCTTTCACAGCTAGTTCTTTCGGTACAAGAGACAGCCCAGAAAGCCTATGCCTGGAACTGGACCATAACATTTTATACTGTGCAACAGGATACAGTCTTTTCAGGAGAATTTTAAGGTTAAAACACTGCTGAGAAGCATCAGAGAAACATAACTGGCTGATTACAAATTGTCTTCCATCCCTTGCAAGGCTGTTGAAAAAACTGTACCCTGCAAAGCAAGTGCCAGATCCAAGGAGAAAATAAATCTCGAGTCAGAAAAGACTAAATGATGTAGTAGATTTTTAAAAAGGGACAAGTCAGTGCCCTGTGTTTCTAATGCACAGTATTTACTTTTATACATAGTTTTAAAATGAGCTTTAGCAAAGAGCACCTGACAAATCCAGATATACGAGCATACCGTGTTTGATACTCAAACAGCAGACTTGCTACTGCTTTCCAGCACTTACTGTGAATAAAATAGTAAGAGACAGATGCATGCCCCCATGAATAACTGTCTTCACCAGTACGAGATTAGAATCGATCTGTCATGTTTCATCAGCAGTAGTCACCAATCGCATATCTCCACGCATCACTGGGGATGAGAAATTAGTTGCAATCAAACTGGGCTTTGGCAGGATCTAGAGCAGTGTCTCTACCTGCCCAGTTCAAATTACTATGGTTAGATTTTGCCAACTCACTCATCAAGCAGCAGAAGCTCATTGAACTCCTCACAAAACAGTATATGAGCCAGCTCTGTAATGAGCTCCCCCCCAGCAGACTTATGCTTCTTATACAGAGGCATTAAAGGACAAGGAAGCACTGACTTGCAGCACTACACCATTCCTTACACCTGCAGCCCCACTGAGTAATTCATGTAACTAATAAGTAACACTTTGAAGCAACAGACCCGGACAGAGGAAACAAAGGGGCTATCAGAAACTGAGCACTTTGCAAGTTTCATGTTCCCTTAACTTTCTTTTAAAAGGTTTTTTCCTTAAACATACCTCCCTACAAACCAACTGGATCTGGTTCCCCTTAGCTTTCATAGCATGAAGTGCCTAAAAAGCAGCTGAACTGACAGTCTTAAGCTTCACAGCATGAGAGAGGCCAGGCACACCAATTAAAAGTGTTTATAAACCCTGTGTAGAAGGAAGATATACTTGTTAGGGTGGGTCATCCAACACTGGCACCTGACATAACTCCATATGGACATGTAAGATAAGTGCATCCCTCCAGCTGCCATCTCACCAGTCTCTCACCACATTGAGAAGAGCTGGTTCCACTTCAAAGGGCAAATAAAAGACGGATAATATGGTTGTAGCATTTGGTGAAACTAAAATAAAGAGAGTCCCAGGTTTTACTTAGATATACAGACACAGAAATTGGAAAGTATGGTTTGTAGTGGTCCTGTCAAGAGCTGTCAGGAAAACTGGTGACAATGCCAGGACTGCAACCCAGTACACTTTTGCTCTCACTGCTAAAAATGTATCTACATGGCAGCATCTAACCACACTTGCAGTGTATCTCTATGACAAAACATTTACTTACTCACGCACAGCCAGAAAAGAAGTCACCATGGATTTGGCTCACTAGAGCCAATAGAAAGAGGCTGTAGGACAAACCACTAGGAAGTCAGTGACCCGAGACAGAGGTGCGGGAGGAGAAACTCTTTATGCTCGTATAGTTCTGGTTCCAGCAGCTCACCCTGCTCCACTCAAACAGCAGAACCAGGAGCTGCCCCTGATCACTTGGTGGCAACTCATGAACGAGCAGACTGAAGGCTGAGCTGATGAAGCGGTTATTTCTTTCAGATTGACTAAGGGTAACCTCTACCTTAAAACTTGACATTGCTGGTGTTTGATGATAATAAAGAAAAAGGGCATCAATAAACACAACTTTTTCAAAAGTCTGCCTGTGGTATTATTTTTCTGAAGAAGTCTGTTTTTGATAAAAACACAGGCAACATTCACGGTGTTGTAACGCATCAGGTGCTGCTGCAAAGGAAAGCTGCACAGACACATCAGCTGTGGCAAAGACCCGGAGTACAACCCCCATTGTGTTGATCCTTCTTAAAGTCATAGGGATAAAGAAACAGCACGAGCTTCAGCTGGAACTTCCCTCAGGTTAACTGGCAACTGGTTTGCTCATAAGGAAGTGTAAACAGGCTTTAAACGCTAAGCAGAAGTGGATCCAATTCCCATCTATTCATGAGCACCACACTTGAAAGAACAGGTTCTTTGGGACACGAGCTGCTCCAGGGGAGATGGCTGCACAAAATTTAAAATATGCTACCGGAGATCTAGGCCTGGATTCTTCCCAATCCACTGCAACAATGAGCGGGTAAAGCCACTCTGCTTAATATTAAACACTGTTGCTCAGAAGCCTCTCTCTAAGGAGCCCCTGCAGACAGAAGTGCTGAGGTGATGACCAGAGACACCTGGAGCACACTCCTCCAGAAAAAGGTTGACTTTTTCCATACCACTGACAGCTTTGCTTAAAAACACAAATTCAACTACAGCCCAGTGGCAAGAACAAGATAAATAATTTCTTCCTTCCCTTTTCTTACCAACATGCAACTGAAGAATACTGACTTCCAGCAAATACACCAGTAGCAATCAAACTCTACTGAAAATCAGTTGTTTAGAGACACGTGATCCAATTAACTCAGTAATGTACGAAACTGGAAAAAAATTATGACAACACTTCATATCTGGATTTGAATAATGCCACCAAGACATTAATCGGCAAATATGTTTATAACTCAGGTTTCCATTCAATGATTATTAGGCAATCGCTCAATTTTACTACTTGGAAAGTTTTTTGCAATAACAGCGAAAGAAAAAAGTCCATAATGAAAAGGTGTGGGAGAATTTTAAAAGCTTTCCAGTCCTCACAGCACTTCCCTACGCCCAGGCCCACCCAACCCTGTCTGTATCCACTTCCCTCCATTGTCCCACGCACCACTCCGTATCCCTCCAGAGCTCTGGAGGGAAGCAGAGACCCAAAGGATCCTTGGTCCTTACCACATTGATATTCACATTTGAAGTTTTTACTGAAGTTGATAATAAACTGCTAACAGCTAGAAACACAAGTTCTAAGTATTCCATCCCTTCTTCCAACACGTAATATTATAAAATGGCCACAAACCAAATCTACTCTTAATTTTAAGTGATGTCTCTGTTTTTAGAACTGTGACATGATAGCAAAACTCCACTGTAATTCCAGACAGGAATATTAGCTAATAACATTTCAAAACTCAACAAAACCAGTTTCAACAAAGAAACTTAGCTTCTGCAGGACTTTTCTTGTTTATTTTCCCGAAGAGCAGTCAAAAGTACACAAAACCCATTCTCAAGGGGATTTTGCACTCAAATTTTAGGAATTGCAACAGGCTTTCGCATCTATGGTGGAACTCCAGCAATGCAGCTGTACTGTTATAAGCCTCCTGGTCTTTTCTCCCCTGCTCAGACGGGAACCAGATGCAGAGCAGGAAAGGCTGTCGCTCACTCATAACAAGGGCACATATAAATTCACTGTCAGTCATTTGTTTCCTTTGGAACCGCTCACCCAATTTAATCACACAAAGGAACCTCTTTGTCACTATCACTGTTAATTTAACTCCAGTGCCATCATGGGTAAGGCTCTGATAACTAGGAAGTAAAGCTATTAATCAGGTATGATTAATATTCACACAAGAAAATGGAAAGTGTTAAAACCGTCAAGTTTTTATTAATCTCTGCTTTAAGGAAGACTTAGGCTTTAAAGAACCACACCGCATTCCCCAAGCGTGCGGATTAACGGCATGAGTGAACCAAAACAAGAACAAAAATTCTGGTCTTTGGTTCACGTGTACTTCACAGCTCAAGCACAACCTCTGAGCACGTTGATGCACGTGCTGCAACAAGCCTCAGCAAAGCAGAGCCAGAGAGGAACCGGCTCCAGCATCTGCTGAAAAGGCCTAAAACCTCTGGTCACTTGTCTCCTCCTGATGGAAGGGGGAAGCTCATCTCAGTGTGACACGGCGCTTCCACCCGCACCTGGGGCCTGCAGACAGGGCTCAGGCCTCACCACCAGCCCTCTGCGCTCTCAAGGTGCTTCAAGACTTTAACAGAAGCCTTCGTGCTTCACTTGCTGGGCTTCAAACCGACGTGAAAAAAATCACAACGAGAAACCTCCCCAGAATCCTTCCTCCCTAAAAAACCCCAACCAACACCCCCCCAACACACACACACACACACTTGGAGGCCGCCCCCCGCCTGTACAGCGCGTTCTCCTTTCCGTCAGCCGAGCCAGGCGAGCCTCTGTTGGGAAAGAGCTTTAGTAATCACCTTCCTCTGCAGAGCGGGGCTGAGGCAACAACTGCGGCCTCAGCAAACCGAGCTGCTGGGCCTCGCTCGGCCGCGCCAGCGGACAGGCCCCGGCCCGGCTCCCGCCGCCCCTCAGCGAGCCCCGCGCCCCGCCGCGGCCTCAGCTCACCGCGCCCCGCGAGCGCCATTGGCCCGCCCCGCCGCCCGTCAGCCGGCTCCCCGCCTCCCATTGGCCAGCTGCCCACCTGCACCCGCCGCTTCCGCCTTCGTCACCCGGGGGCCTCGCGCCGCGACTGGCAGGGCCCCGGCTCCTTTAGCGCCCGTCGTCGCCGGTCACTCGTCAGGAGAGCCGTCAATCAGCGCGCCGCCCCGCCTCCGAGTACCATTGGCCCAGTAACCTCTTTTCGGGCTTTCGATTCTTCTCATTGGCTAATTGGATCAGATGGGGGGCCGCGATTGGACGGAAAGCGGGCCTCGGGGGCGGGCCTCGGCCTCGGGGGAGAGCCCATTGGCCAGGAGGCCGGAGCGGCACCACGTGATTGGGCAGGAGAGGCGAGGAAGGCGGGGCCACGCGAGGTGAGGGTTGTGTGAGGTGAGGGAATCTCGCGGGGTCTCGCCGGCTCCGGGCGCGGAGGCGCGCGGTGATTGGGCGGCGGGGGTCAAGGGGGCGGGACCGAGCCGGGGAGTCTCCGCAGCGGCCGAGTCCTATGGGCCGGCCGAGCTGGGTCCCGCTCGGTGATTGGGTGGGGGCGGCTCTCGCGGAGCCTGGTGGGCCGGGTCCGATTGGCTGCGGGCGGGTGTCGGGCGCGCGCCCCGCATGGGGGCGGGGGGGGCCGGCGGGGGTTTTCCCTC
>JAVSBS010021141.1:0-16620 GCA_033124195.1 Coracias cyanogaster
TCCCGGCCCCGCCGCCTCCCGCCCGCCCCCCTGTCACTCAGCGGCCGCGGCGCGCCCGGCCCCTCGCACGCTCCCGCCGGGTGGGCTCCCCCTCCCCTCCCCTCCCCTCTCCTCCCTCCCCGCCTGCTGGCTGGCGGGCCCGGCAGGCCGGGGCGGCTGCGAGGCCTACTCGCCGCCTGCCCGCCGCGGAGCTCGGCTCGGCTCGGCCCGCCGCGCCAGACAGCCCCGCCGCCCCGGCCCTGCCCCGGCTCCTGGCCGGCCGCTCCCCGCACTCACTTGAACCTGCTGTCCATGGTCACATCGCGGGCCCCCGGCGGCTGCTCCAGCGCCCCTCAGGGAGAAGCGCCCCGGCCGGCAGGGGCGAGGGGGCAGCGCCGGCCCCTCTCCCTTCGGCGGCGGGGGCAGCTCAGCGCTGCGGAGGCGGCGGGCGGCGGCCCATGGCTGCTCCGCTCCCCCGGCTCGGGCCGCGACTGCAGCGGAGCGGCGGCACCGCCTCCTCCCCCCGTCTCTCAGTTCCTGTTGCGGTCGCTCCGGCACCTTCTGGGAAGCAGGAAGCTCCGCGGCGGCCCGGAGAGCCGCCGGGGCCGGTGTCACCTGAGCCCGGCGGGGGAGGGCCAGGGGGCGAGCCGGAGGTGGCGAGGCCGCGGGGCCTGCCCCCGGCAGGGGAGGCGTACGGCCCCTGCGCGCCGCGGCAGGTGCGCCGGGCCAGGCCCGGGCCCGGTGCAGCCCCTTCCCGGGGGCCCGGGCCCGAGCGGAGGCCCCTCGAAGGTGAGGTAGGGCCGCGCATAGGTGCGGCAGCGGCGGCGGCGGCCGTGCTTCACCTCACGGACACCTTCACCCGCTGCAACAGGAGCTCCCCCGAGTCCGGCGAGCGTGTTAAATTCTATGTCTTAACATCCCTTTTGCATTCTTGATGCGCAGCGGGAAAGTGGAGCTTTTCATATCAAAGGTCATAAATGTTAATGTAACCTGCGGTAATCTGTTTAGCTTGTCTGGAGTGCTAAACAAACAGCCTCCCAAACTGCTGCAGGGGGGGAAGGCGCTGGAGTAAACGCACCCGCCCGTAAACACACATAAAAAGCTTTATACCCTCGAGTGTTTCCAGTGAGTTTGGAAAGGAAGAAAGAATAACACCGTCCTTGAGAAGCTTCCAAGTCTCATTCATCTGAGAGGCACTGAGCAGCCAAATTCCCACCTACACCAAGTTTCCCTCACCAGCATAGTATCATTGCAATGAAAAAGTGCATGATACAGATTCTGCGGTACTGAGCCAAAGAAAAAACATTATTGTTTTCACGGTTCTTCCAGAATCTAATCATCGTATCAGCAGTTAAATAGAAGAAAAAATCCAAGCCAATTATATATTAAACACATAAAACAGCATTAGTGCATCACCATGGCTGAAAAATCAAGTAGTTGAAAGTCAGGAAATTACAGATACTAAGTTCTCCAAAGCAATATGGTTTTGGCTTCATTACACATCCTACACACCTCATAGGATATAGATTAAATAATAATAAAACGTATAGATGTACAGCAACAATGACTGACTGTTGTGGCAGAAACCTTAGCTTTGGGATTTTCTTGGTTTTCAAGTACTTACTTTCCCAGCCGTCATCTTGCAATAATTCTTGGCTGTGTTTTAGCAGCCAGTATTTGCAACTCCCACTGAAGTAAATGAAATTGTTTGGGGATCTGTATCCTTAACACATAACCACGAGCTTTTTATAGCTCAGGGTTTTTTTAGAAAAAAATCATCAAACATGTATTTTTGTGTACCATGAGAGACCCTTGAAGAAGGCAGCTCTAACTCACCGGCTGTCAAATGTGTGGGGGGGGAGACACTCACAATCTTGTCTGCATGGCTGTCTCTACCTTCCTTCTGTCCTCCATCTCTAGCCCTGTACCTAGTGTAAAGCACGCAGAATTTGGAACTCTTTGCTCAAAAAAAAACGGCCAATAGTTTAGCAAGATTTAATTGAATACTGAGACATTTTATTTGTGAAAAAAGGTCCATTTGAAGTGCCCTGGAAAGTGGAAAAAAAAATGCTATGTTTCAGGATTTCAGTAAATCTGTATTTTGGATTATATTAAGTACTTAATAAGCCTACTGTGAGTTTGGTTCTCTCTTCTCTTAAGCTGCTGCTACTCTTCTACAGGCAGAAGAGTAGTCTGGTGGCCCATCGGCCTGATCTACTGTGCAATTCCAACCAATCCCTTGGACTGGTGTCTGTCTTGGCAGGTACAACCATCAGATCCCTTGGGATTTATTTTATTGTAATTGGAGAAAAAAAACAGGTAAGGTTTCTTTCCCAAAGTAAACACGTGCCTTGTCACTCGAGTACCTTGACTGGATGCAGTGACTGAACCTTGCCTGCCTGAAAGAGCAGGAAGAGTAGAGAAAGTTCATGTTTAAAATAGAGGGCGTATGAGAGAAAACCCTGTTGGGATAAGGTTCACATTTCTCAGAGCTGTTATTTCAGTCTCTGAAAACTTAAGCAGACATCTATGCCCAGGTTACACTTAGTTCATTTTTTTGAGACTACTTTTTTCATACACCAGCTTTTAATGAAACACGATGTTTAAGGAAAGGTGCTAGTGTTCTAAAGCCACCTCTCACTGCTGCCTTGCTTTCAGCCCTTCCCTGGGAAACGGTTTAGGCAGAAGGAGAAACTGAAAGAAAAGCCTAATAGATATGCAGAGAATGGATTCAGTTTGTGTATTCTGAAGCCAGGAAAGTCTAGTTTGCTTTTCTTTATTCTTGGGTTTTCCTTTCCAAATAAGAACCATGAAGAAAATTATATTTGGGCTTTTCAGAGTCAACTCTTCTACCAGGTAATCTAGAAGACACAAAGCATTTTTCTTTGTGGTTTGCATGACATGACAATGGCTGAAATCTTCCTAAATTATCTCTAAAAGGTTAGCATGGCGGGGGGAGAAGGGTGAACATTTATTTCATAGATACAAGCAACTAAAAAAATGGGTAATTTAAAGATTCCTAATCAATGATAGTTTGCAAGCCATGATCAGTCATCTTTGTAGCGTTGTAATAATGTAAAGGAGCCTTAAAACTGATACAGAAATTTATAGACACTATTCAACTTTTATGTGCTGTTAGTAGAAGAGGTCTCCAAGTAAATTGAATTGGACCTGCAAGTCTTAATTTTCTCCCAAAATAGTTAATGCTTTGCAGTAAGAGGTTGCATGAAAAATACCCGAAGTCTACTTCATCCGAGTCAGGTAAGAGGGTGGAAGTGCCAGCAGGGCAGCTTGTCTCAAGGATCAACAGAAAACATACAGCATACTTTTTAGTTTACAACCAAATTCAATATGGAAACAGGAGATGTCATTGAAAAACACCGAAGTCCAAAACCAAGCATCCACATCCTTTCTAATACAGAGCAATCTGCCATTCTCTGCCAAATCAAAACCACATGGGGTTGGATCCATAAAAGTGATGCAGAGCAGAGTAAGAATCTCAAAAGGGGATATGAGAAACAGACAAGAAATGGCCACACATCATGTCACTTGGAAATGGAGGAGCAAGGGAGAGAAGTTCTGTGAGAACCTAATTACTTTTTAAAAGTTGAAACCATTATGTACACATATTTAGTGATTTTATTTTGGCAGGGAGAAAGTAAAAGGGACAGAGAAAAGGGAAAAGCACAGAGCCTCTGAGGTATTCTTTTAAGCATTTAGCATAGGGGAATTTGAATCCTCCAGCGCAAACTGCAAGCACACATGTTGTGTGAGGAGATTTACAGGGAGCAAAGGAAACAGAATTTACCCAACAAACAAAGGTGACCCTATGAAATAACATGGGTTTTAGGGATCACTGTCTGAATCCACCTCTGTACAGGTCTAAATCTCCCACCCCAACTAACTCCGGCAAGGCTCTTTCTCTTTGCTGCCCAGTTCTGAAGTAGATGAGAGCTCTCATCATCTCCATAAGCTGCAGCAGACATACTGTGAATTAAGAGATCTTAACAATTACAGAAGTTCTCCTTGGCCAGGTACATTTCACGTAATAGTAAAACATAGTACTAGTAAAAGTGGTATTCTTAAATGCTGCTGAAACCTGTAAAAGAATTTCCTTCAGAACACTGTTAGCGGAGCTTGCTGGAAAAGATGTTCTCCTCTAGGAACATAGACAGGTTTGTCAAAAATGGCAAAACTGAAAAAGATGCAGTTTCCCATTGTATGTTTATAGCACAGTATTTCCTGAAACACATTTTTATGATCAGCAATTTGTACCATGTACCAAGAAATTACTCCTTCATTCACTACTGAGTCTGCTTTTACTGGGATCACTTCTAGTCCTCATTCCTTCAAATAAGTTACAGTTGGTTTATGTTATCTCAGTGTCTATCAGTAATTGTCCTAACAACATAATCACCTTGTCAGAGCTCGCAGACTTCGAAAGCAGCTCTTAGAATGGAATACTGACCTTGCTGAAAGTTTGCTGCTCATTTTAATGGCGTTGGAGGCTGTCTTTTCATGAACTTCTTTGAATCTTACAAATACTCACCCCAAATTGTAAGGGAGTGACAATGTAATCTCCCTATGCAAAGTTCCTCAAACCCCCAAACTCACAAGAATCAACTTCCCCATTAAGCTTCTTAGCCATAATACTGTCATGAGACAATATTTAAAAGATAAAATACTTTACTCCTAAGGAACACCAGAAACCTACATTAGGTCATTTCATAATTCGGCTTCTCTAAAGGTAGTTGTTCATTTAAAACAGATCTTTCAAGAAGTCCATAAAGTTTTCTAACTAAATACATATAGTAAATACATGTCTACAAATATTCTACATATTTATTGACTCCTTGCTTACTCCACCCAAACATCTATTTTCATCTTACAATGCTATTCATTCAAAAAAACAAGGTAAAAATCTTAATTTTTTCTGCTTAAGAACATGATGATTTAAGGAAAACATGAGCACAGGTGACTCCGTGAAAATGTATAGACATGGCTGGGTAGGACTTTTGTGTGGAAGTTATACCACGCTATCATCAATGTTTGGAGAAGCAGCTTTCCGCAACTGTCTCTGTCCCTTCAGCCATGCTGTGTGCAAAGGCTAATCTGCCCAAACACACACACACAGGTAAACACACTCATTAATTAATCAGTGAACTCCTCGGGAGAAATCACTGCTTGGACAGGGATGAGGACCCTGACACCAGGCTTTCTAATCAACGTGTCCTACCAACAAGACTGAGAAAGCAGGTGTTCTTAACCAGGTCAGCTTTAATTGCAAGTTTAACAAAGGAGCTGGGGGAACTTCTTTGAATATAAGTTCAGACTACAGACTTGTAAGAACTAAGACATATTTTAAATGTTTATGCCTGTATTAGCTCGGCATTTGGTTTACTGGTAGTATTTGCAGATCCTCATGGTCTGATCCATAACACGTTTTGTTTGTTAGATTTGCACCATGATCTACGGAAGATGTGAAGTATGGATCTAGAAAATACTTACAAGCCAACCAGACGTTTGCTTTACCTATGCAGTCCTAATGTCTTATCAGCAGTTTGGATGTAAATTAATGTAGAAATTAAAGATAAATAATATTTCCATACATAGTAACCTCAATTCATAGCCAATTTAGAAAATTATTTGGGTGGATTTCTAATGTATTCAGACATGACAGCTGGCAGAATCTAACAGTAGAATAAAACACCTTTCATCTCTGCTGCCCAAATCCAGCCTTCAGCCTACAAGTACCAAGTACTTTCCAGGGGATGTCGATTATTCATAGGAGTGTTTGAAAACAAGCAGTGGTCTTTGCCCAGTTTCAGTTTAGATGCAGGTTAGACGCCTTGCAACTGGCATCCCTGTTAAGAAGTTTGAAGAAATGAAAGATTGAAGAAAAAAACTGTGCTCTTCTTTACATAAAAATGTCCCTCCAAGAAAGGTTTGAGAAACGTGATGGCAACACTAAGGGAATATACCCAGTTCTTTCCCACAGTTACTGATTATTGTGGAAATTTTTTCAGCCCAGCAGATAGTTTTCTTGAGGATGAATTTTTTAGTGAAGCAGCGGGGTCAGGCGGCATCTTTCAATATGCATGTATTCAGTAGAAGGAACTCACTCATTCAAGTCATTTGCAAGTAAAAGTTTCTTACCAGATTGAACACTTTCTTGCTAAATAAATTCAGTTCTATTTAAGCAAGGATATACTCCTCACACTTCTCAAATGTATATTTTAAATGTTGCAGGTTGTAGGCTACCTGATGAATCTGGTACTCATTAAAACTAGCATGGAGCAAGACTTTTTTTTCCATAGTTAAAAGTTATTTTTTTAAAAGTTCTATTCAAAGCAATAAGAAACTGAGTTTTGTTATCAGCCATAAAAATGTCATACTGTTGCAATCTTCTGAATGTAGACTTTTTGTGGTGAGGCCAAACATACGTAAAATTGGGAACTGAATTTTATTAAAATGAGGATGTGTTAGAAGTCTATAAGCTGTTTTGGAAACTGTCTGCTATGTTTACCAGAAAGATTCCAAACAGTAAATCAAGCAATACTAAATATTAAAAGAACAGTTTCCAGCTGTTTATTTGCCTTGGATTAAGGCCCTCTATATACACTGGCATCATTATGAAAGAGTATATACTGACAGATGTCTTGTATGGAAATTAGTTATTTAAAAAAGCCAGTTTCTCAGCTCTACAAACAGCATTTAATTTACAAACAGCAAATATAAATACTGTATTTTTATATTTACTTCAATAAATTGATTAAAAACCTCTGTACCATTTCCCCTATCAGACTATCCTGCAGAATATCCCTAACCCATGTTCTAATATTTCAGCTGACATAACAGGGAGCCCACAGTACCAGATTCTTTGCCAGAGATTTGTCTTCATGCTTTGTTGTGGGTGCTTTGCTCATAATTAATTGCTTCAGATAATTCAGTAATGCCAACCTTTCTTCTTAGGAAAAGGCAAATTTCCTCTAATATAAAATCAATTTTTTTTCTATAAAGGAAAAACTATATCCCTGTGCAATGTGTGAATCCCAACATAGGTATATAGCAAGCTTTTTGTGGAATACTTGCTACGCTTCTGTTGCTATAAAGCTTTGTTACACAACTGGATCATAGGTAAATCACTGAAATATCGAACACATCTTCTGCAGGTTTCTTCATTCAGAGGTGTTAGGACAATTGACCCAGTTATCTTTGTGCTAAATAACTACAAACAGTTCAGACAGATGGTTTTAGATCCCTATATGTATTCACCATTGTTGACTCACCACTGGATCAGATATTGAAGGCACTAAACTGATTGAGAGATTCTAAGCACAACAGATGTAAGCATAATCTCCAGTAATTAACTAATACAGTAAACTGTCATAATTATTTGTATGCTTACTGAAGGAATTATTGAGTTCAATATCTGGCTAGAATGAGATTGGAAGAAGGGAGTGACAGCTCAAGAAAAGCAAGGCCAATGGGCTATCCTTGGGACAGTACAGCCCTACTACAGCCATGCATTATACAGCTGACAACTTTAATTGCTGGAACTAGTCCAGCTGCCTACCCTAGCGACTGGAGCTGTAGATCCAGTTTAAGAGCAGAAGAATGGTAGAACATTGTACTATTTGGCATTTGAGAGGATGTGCTTGAAAGAGTTCAGAAAGATGGCAACAGCTACCTTGTGCAGCCAACTCACCATTTTATCTCAGGACTTCACCCCTCGCTGATGTGGAAGGAATATACTTTGCTGTAATTCTGCCACAGGATCAGGCCATTTTGTTCTCAAGAGTCCCAGGAAAACACAAAAATTAAACCATACTGATATTACTTATTTTGTACAGAATCCTTCATCTGTGACTTTTCCCAATAATTCCATTAGAAAGTCTTTTTGCTTTATACTGTTATATTATTAACAGATGTTGGAGCAGAATAACGCATACAAGTTCCAGAGAATTAGAAGTGTTGCTAGGTGCAAACCTCTGTGTGCTTTCCTAGGACTTGCATTCTGGCATTGCACCAACATACCTCACTGCCACGTGAAATGACACAGGTGGGAAGGGACCTCCGTAAGTCACCTCATCCAGCTTCCTGCTAAGAGTAGTTCACAGTAGAGCAGGCTGCTCAGGGCCTCATGCAGGTTGATTCCAAGTATCTCCAAGGCTTGAGGACACTGCAGCCTCCCTGGGCAACCTGCTTGCTCCAGTGTTTGACTACCCTCACAGCAAAAAAACAAATTGCTGTATGAAATCAGAATTTATCACATTTCAACTCATCCTTTACTACCTCCTGTCCTTCCACTGTGCACCTCTAAGAGTCTGGCACCATCTTCTCAGTAGCTGCATACAACATGGGGGTTCTCCCTGAAGCTACCTCTCTTTAGGACTGAACAAGTGCTGTTCTTTCAACCTCTCCTCCTTCATCACAAGCTCCATTCACCGAACATCTTGGCAGTCCTCCACTGGACTTGCTTCAGTATGTCAGTGTCTTTCTTGCAATGGGGAGCCCCAAACTTGGCAGAGTAAACAAAGAGAGATGAATTACTCCCCTTCAGCAGGTGACTGTCCTTTTGCTAATAGAGCCTGGAGTGGCATTAGCCTTTTTTTGTTGCAAGAGCGTGTTGCAGACTCATGTTCATCTCACTGTCCACCAAGATTTTTCTGCAATACTGCTTTCTGGGCAGTGAACCTCCAGCCAGTATTGAACTCCCCAGTGAACTCCCCCTTCCAGGATTTTATTTGGTTTGGGAGTTCAGTTGTCTGAGTCCAAGGTCAGCTGTTTTTGCTGATCTGAGCTGTTTGTTGGGAAGAAAGCTAGAGGCAGCCTCAGCAGGGGCCTGCCTGCCTCTCCATCCCTTGGGAGCTGCTTTCAAGTTGAAGCTTTTGTGCTTGGCCTCTGCCTAAGCCACATTGCAGCTGTGCTGCAGCTGTATCAGTGCCCAGTCTCGTACCTCCCTGATCCTGATCTGCTGACTTGATTTCCTGGCCTGACCTTGAACCTGCCTCATCACAACAGACTTGCTGGGTGGTCACTGGACGGAGGCTGACCCTGGTCACTGTTTCCAGGCATATGCACAAAGAGCCCTTCTTGTTGCCCTTAACATCCTTTGGTAATTTCCATTCAGCTGAGGTTTGGATTTTGCAATTCTTTCTCTGCACACCCAAGCAGTGTTTCTGTGTTGCTCCTGGGCGGCCATCACTGCTTCCTCCTTCAGTGTGCTTCCTTTCTGCAGCTGAGCTCGGCCAGGAGCGCCCTCTTCATCCATGCTGATATTCTGCTATGTTTGCTTTATTTTCTGCTTATTGCAGTAGACTACTCTTATGGTCTAAGGAGACTGTCCGTGAAGACTGACCTGCTCTTCTGGGCCCCTTTTTCCCTCCAGGTCTCTCTTCCATGGGAACTTGCCTAGTCTCACAGTTATTGCAGCCAGGCCTTGACCTTCACCTTTTCAATCAGTTCTTCCTTGTTTGTGAGTAACAGGTCCAGCAGAGCATCTCCCTTAATCAGTTCATTTATCACCTGCTTCAAGGAAATGTCTTCAATACACTCCAGACACCTCCTGGATTGGTTGTGCATGGCCCTGTTACCATTCTAGCAGAAATGGCAGGATACTTGAAGTTTTGTATGAAAGCCAGGGCCAGTGATAAAAAGGCATTCAAATACAGCAGAACTAAATATTTCAACTTTGTGCATACATCATATTTAGACCCTAAATATCCCTGTGTCATGGTTTAGATCCAGTCGGGAGCTGAGCATCATGTGGCCGCTTGCTCAAACCCCATTCCCTGGTGAGGTGGGAAGGAGAATAGAGAGGAAAAGGCAAAACCTCATGGGATAAGATTTTAATAGAATAACAAGAGGAGGAGAAAAAGTAATAATAATAGTAATTAAGCAATATATAAAGCAAGTGATAGAAAACGCACAAAATAACTAGCTCTGCACCAATGGTGCTGGGCCAAAGACCCACACCTCCAGCCAGCCTTCACCCTTATGTAGTGGGCATGACATCAGTATGATATTGAATATCCCATTGGCTCTCTATCCTGGCTATGGCCCCCTCCAAGCTTCTGGTGAGAATTAATCCTATCCTAGCCTAACCCAAGACACCTTGAAAACAAATTATGCGATAACCGAAGAAAGGCCTCATCATTGTGCACTGTAGCATGAGCAGGAAACATAGCTAGAGCTATGGTACAACTGCAGTCGACCGGACAATGTAGATTGGCATGATGAAACTGAGCCTCCAACACAAGAGCTTGAGACATCAAGCAAGAGAGCATCGTTCTAAGTCCTGAATTTTGTGTTGACCCTGAAGAAGT
Source organism: Coracias cyanogaster (assembly GCA_033124195.1). Taxonomy (NCBI): domain Eukaryota; kingdom Metazoa; phylum Chordata; class Aves; order Coraciiformes; family Coraciidae; genus Coracias; species Coracias cyanogaster. Next base: position 10,308 of record JAVSBS010021141.1, read on the forward strand.
AGGGATCATTACCTCCTCATTACTACTACTTCTTGAAGCAGTTAATCTCTGAATGTTTCTATCCAAACACTGGCATTAGAAACACATGACATCTGATGGACTATATGAAGTATAATCCTCTTGAGATTCTCACTTCCAAGTATCAACTTCTTTCTGTTGCATTCTCCTGAAAAACAAAGCAAATATATAATTCAACGACCTTTTACACATTACTGTGTGATTGCACTATATCAAATAGTCCAAGGGCATGTTCTTTGCTTTGTTATCTCTGAAGTTTCTTTGATGCCAGCTGTTAAACACAGTATTTTGTTTCCAGGCTTCTATGGCAAAGCTTTACTGATGTGCATTTCAAAAAGCATTGTGAGAGCTGTTATCATTCAGCTCTTCACATTTTGCTCATCTCATCTGGTATTGATTACTAACATTCAATTTCTATATGATAATCAGGGCTGGGCCTGTTCCACAGAGTACAAACCAGTTAGTCTGAAATTTGCCAAGTGAAAATATTTTAGAGAGCTTAATAAATATTCCTGGTACCAGTATTTACACATAACAAAAGTATATCCATTACCGACACAATCAATTGCAATGATTTGTTCCACTTTTCCTACTAAATTACAAAATATTTTGCTCAACATTTTTTTCCTCAAATAATGTGTAGTAAGCTTGGCAAGTAGGAAGACACAGAGAATAGTTTTACAAAACAATATGTCATTTTTCTTTTTCACAGAACATGTGTCAGCCACTAGCAGACTCTGGAGATCTAATCCATATGAGAGTTCCTCAAATGTGTTACAAAATACAGGCAGAGTCTTGCAAAAGAAATTTGCTTCTTCAAGTCGTAAGCTTGGGATGACAATTAGGTCTAATCCATCATTCAATAAAGTTAACTTAAAAAAAAAAAAAATTCCTTTGTGTTTTGCACAGTAAAACTATAGGGTATTTCCAGGGACTAGCGAAGTGAATAAAACGTGTTTTGAACTGTAGCACCTCTTTACTAATCTCCTAGTTTAGCCTGGAGACATAGTATACTGTGATTCCAGTGTGATGCAAGTTATTTTTGGCTTTGTAATCTACAGAGCGTATTAAAATTATGTAGAGTAGAAAGTGTGCTATGAATCTAATCACATAATAGAAGTTATTTTTGTAATGGACACGTTAAGAGGTGCATGAAATAGTCTAACTGTAGTGACCATGAACTTACCTAAATGCTTGCAATTCCCTCTGTTGTTTTTGCAAGGCTGCCTCTGTTAAATGTTGTCACTGAAAACTTGTTGTGCTGGTACAGCCATCATCATTTTATGCTGCCATCAGTTGCCTGATAACACAGGCCAACCCTGAACTCAGCAACGTCCCCTCACAAGTCTGCTTTCAGACACTCCTGCCATAGGTTCCTGTGGGCCCAGCTCCTCCACTGCCCACTGTGGTGCCAGCATCACCTGCTGGACACAGCAGACAGAGATGGCTACTCAGTGGCCTTCACATGGTAGGATATCACCAAGAGAGCTCAGCAAGATGCAGCTAGCCCCAACAGGAAGCTCCTCCAACTGATCAGTCCCTGGTTGACATAGTCCTGGCATCACCCACCACCCCAACCATGACCACCTGGATGAAGGCAGAGCCACAGAGACACAGGTGGGCCAGGTTCTGCCTCTGGAACATGAAGCTAATAGGATAAAACAAAACATTCTGCTAGGTTGTGACTCATCCACAGGTCATCTCCAACTCGGGGCCCACAGCTCAGGCCCCAGCACTTCAGGCAGGAATACCATGAGCAGATGTGCTAAAGATAGCTAGTGGATAGGACAGGTGGCAACCTGGCATATACTGGAGAAGTATCCAAGCTACTGTAAACCATTGCAAAGCCCCTATGTGCAGCAAAGGCAGGCTAAGGTCAAGCCTAGTTGTCTTCAATGTCCTGAACAGTTTGGCCACAACCGAACTGAACTGTAAGACTTGACTACTGCAAAGCAGCCTCATGCATACTTTGACCTGAATGGTTGGATAAATGCCTCCTACCTTATATAAATATCAATCCAGCTCCCATAGCAACAGTGTCCATATCATCAATTCAGTGATAACCATGTTGTAGTAATCTGCAAATATTTAAATTATACAGGATTGGCTTGTCAGTTTTGTCACATATGTTTATATGCAAACAGATCTTACGACTAGCACTTCTAAAAGTCACTAGGAATGTGTCAGTGCTGAACACTTGCAGGTTTTTTGGGTTGGGTCTGACCTGAATGTTAATAATGCTTTTCCTTAGATGAGCATTAAATCTCTTCTGCTTCTGGAGACCAACATGAAAATTCAAATATTTAATTTGCTCATTGACATTTATTAAAATAGCTTCATGCTTGAATATCCAGTTAACGCAGTGGTAGCTAATTTTGTTAGTCTAGATGACGTTGGAAGTAAATTTAAATAATTGAGAAGCGTTTAATACTCCTAAGAAAAGGAGGGAATGGGTTGATGGTATAAAATGTTGATGTCTTCAAGCACAGCAGTGTTTAAGTAAGTTTTGGCTTTTGAAGTAACTAAATTAAGCCTCAGACGTAGTTGCAACAACGAGATTACAAAAGGTTTGGAGAAGGGTCTTCTAATGCTTCCCCGAATAGGTCTCAGTATCCTAACAAGGTGGAGACCTCTTGCCTATAGATGAAGTGAGGGATGTTTGAAACCTCTCAGGCATTTTATGTTTAAGTCTTACTCTTCAGCCTGAAAATTCTTGGGTTGGGAAATTAAATGTGGTTTCAATAGAGATGAATGCATTCTGTGAGTATTTCACTTTACCAGAGGAGAAAGTTTCTAATTCAAAGGCTGCCATTTAAGTGGGAAAATATGTACGTATATATGTGCATATTGTAGAACGGCCTCGTTTTGAATGGTATGAAGTACCTAGGGTCTTTTGACTTCCAAATAATATGTGGAAAGGCATTTACAAGTGTAAATGTGAGGGAAAGGCTGCATTTTTCAGGTAACTTGAAAATATGAGAAGGATGGACAAGAATATGTGTTGACCTCTTTAAGTAACTGACCTCTTCAAGTCATCCCTTTAAGTAACTCGCAGGTCTCCTATTCATAATTGTCTTCTTGGGCGTAATTCCAGTTTTACACCACTTGCTTACATGATTGCTTGTATTGTTGGCCTGGAACACTGAATTGTGAATTTATTGTTAAATTCCTTTTCATTGTGAAATCATGTGGCTGTAACTGAGAGAAATATGTTTAATCGCCTAGAGGCAGGGATCAACTGGAGGCATGTAAGTACAAAGGATTATTTTTTCTCTTTTTAAGAAAAGCTTCTGTATATTTACACATCAGTAGATAGGTACATATTTATTCAGTAAACAATGAAGGGCTAGTCCTTTTTTGCAAACAATGTGAGGTTTGTTTTGTGAGTTTCTGTTTTTGTTCCATTTCATCTCATTCCTCTAGAAACTCTTCTTTTGGACCCCTCTAAGGGGGTTTTGCTATTTCCTTAATCTTAGCTGTCATGCTGAGCTAGCAATGACCTGCTGAACTGGAGGTTGCTGTGAAGTGAAGCTTCTCTATCTTAAAATACAGCTGTCTGCTAATGTGCACAGGGGTCCAGTGGCTAACACCAGTTTGAATAAAACTGGTTGTTTACTTAGGAGATACTGTTCTGGAGTATTAGTGGTATGTCCTACAGAAAAAAACCTGAAAATTCATAGAACTTCTCAGATCGAGAGCCAGTTTGGATTAACCCCAACTAGGATCTCACACTGGAAAGTTCTTCCTGGATACTCTTTTTCAGGAATGCATGTGAGGTATCATCAGGTCGTTTTGAAGAATGCAGAGAAGGACATTGATGGAGACAATTAGTTTGTCAAGTGCCTACCCTAGCAAAAAGTGACTACTTGTGAGAAACCAACCCACTATTTTGAAATGTCTTTCTAAGTCAGCTAAAAAGAACTACAACTTCCATGAATCATTGGGAAGTCCTCTGGAAACTGGAAGCCGGAAGTCAGAAGTTGTAGGGGATGCAGCAAGATATAAAAATCTGAGGGAAAACAGAAGACTCTCTCTTTTCCTTCCCACCACATTGAGAGAGCACCGCTGGGACTACAGCCTGGAGACTCGCCATGGCTGTCCCTGTCGCCGTGGTCATATCCAGTGTGTGTCTCTCTCTCTCTCTCATACACGCGCTGCCAAGCACTTGGTGGGACCACATCTACTGAGTACGCACGAGCCCCGGGCAGGCATGTGCTGCCACTGCCGCCAGGGACAGACTCTGGGCGTGTAACTGCCCTAAGCCATTTTAAAACTGCGAGTCGAAGAAGTTGCGAGCCGAAGAACACTGCTAGTTGCTGCCGTGCCAGAGAGACCGCAGCGAAGAAGTTGGCACTGAGCCAGGCCAGGTCCTGTCACCACCCACCAGCACGAGCTGCCACGACTGGAGCCGAGCCAAGCCAGGTCCCATTGTCATTGCCAGACCCCGCCTGGACCATTGCCACACACTGGAAAACGGGTAGATACACACAACACACACGCACACACATACACAATTGGCCCCACACCACACCATCTACATACAGGTCATATTTTGACCCAATTATGTTCTTATTTGCCCTATTCCCTAGGTGGTTTTCTAGTTCTCCTCAGGGAGGGAAGAATGAGTGGGTGGGTGTGGTGTATCATGGTATCTCCATAGAGTAGATATGGTTTATGTGAATATATCTGGTAATAAATTTGTTAAATACTCATCAGTCTCCATAATTCCCTACGAGCTTGGTGGGAAGTATCTCGCTTTGCCCTTGATCCCCTCCCGCTTTGGGAGGCGGTGCAAAAGCTTGCGCACCTGGACCGCAACATTTTGGTGTAGTTGTCAAGATTGAGAGTCTGTTAGTGATACGCCCTAACCATGCTCGTACGCATAAGTAATAATGACGATGAGCTCAGAGCCCGTTGCTGAGCCGCTTCCCGCTGTGGCAGAGTGTGATGGTGATGGGTCGAAAGGGACCACAGAGAACGTGGAGGGTATGCCCTCTGGGTTGTTGTCATCGACGCAGCAATCACTAATCATAATGGTCTCAGAGATTAAGACATCAAAGGAAGAGAAGATAGGCAAGATGGAGGCGTTAAAGGTAGAAATGATACAGAGGATTGATGCATTGAAGACGGAAACGGTACGGGAGATAGTATCACAGCTGAGTGTTAGAGAGTTAGGGAGTCAGGTAGAGGGGAGTTCGGAGGAAGAGTATAACAAGCTGAGAGAAGCCTATAATGAGCTGTGCATACAGTATAAGCACCCGGAAGGAGAGTATAAGGAGTTGTTGGAATCTAAGGAGGTGATGTGACAGTGTTATGTGCAGGGATTTAAAGAATTGCAAGATAAGCTTGAGCTTATGGAAGTGCAGCAAGTGACACCAAACGAGGAGTATGATAAGTTGAGGGAAGTGAATGAGGGGTTGAGTGTGCGATTGAGGGAGGAGAGTCATGAGCGTAAAAAATTAGAGAAACTATTTAATGAGTTATATGACAAGTATGACACACCACAATCAAATTTTGACTGAGATTCTAGAACATTTAGGCGGGAAATTGCAGAATTGCAATGGGAGTGGGCTGAGTGGCAGAGACAACAGGAAGTTGTCCCTTCTGCTCCTCCATCTCCTCTTGCTCCCCTATCTCCTCCTATTGCTTCTTCATCTCCCCTTCCTGCTCCTTTGTCTCCTCCTACTTCACCTTCATCTCCCCCTCCTGCACCTCCATCTACTTCCCCCCCTTTATTGAGTGCAGGGGAGAATACAGGGCAGTCTGTTCTAAAACATACCCTCCGTGAGGTCTTGGATAAGGTAATGTTTCACCTCCAAGCGCCTGTAAGTGAACATAAACAAACCTTCCCTCATTCCCAAACTCATGATCTGTGGGTCACTCAATTACCGGAGCAACAGCCGGCCATGGATACAGTGGACTTTAAGGGGGAGCGGTTGCATTATTATTCCACCTCTGAAGGGTCAGACAAGGAACAGAGGGTGGAAGGAAAGTGCGTCCGCCCGGTGAAAGTAACTACGTCTACCCAGCAGCCTGGCCAGCTAGTGCCAATTACTGAAGTAGAGTTAAAGGATTATTCAGCAACCGAACTAGTGAGGCTCCTAAAACAATATAGCCAACTGAAGTTGGAAACAGAAGCAGAGTATGTTGTGAGAGTGTCCCTCACAGGAGGGGATGACATCTCGTTGACCAAGCAGGAAGCTCAGGGACAGTGGGGACCTAATATTATATTGGAAACTGGGGACCATCAGCATCCCTGGTCTCTGACTAAGTGTGCAGCTTATTGTGTGAGCCA
>JAVSBS010021141.1:16720-46275 GCA_033124195.1 Coracias cyanogaster
TGTGGTGCCAGCATCACCTGCTGGACACAACAGACACAGATGGCTCCTCAGTGGCCCTTCACATGGAAGGACACCACCCAGAGAGCTCAACAAGATGCCACCAGCCCCAACAGAAGCCGCACCCAACAGGAAGCTCCTGTGACTAATCAGCTCCTGGTTGAAGTGGTCCTGGCCTCGCCCACCACCCCAACCATGAGCACCTGGGTGAGGGCAGAGCCACAAAGACACAGGTGGACCAGGTTCTGCCTCTGGAACATGAAGCCAATCGGAAAACCAGAACATTGTTACGTTGTGACTCATCCACAGGCCAGCTCCAACTCAGGGCCCACAACTCAGGCCCCAGCACTTCAAAACTTTAAATTTCTCATCATGTGTTCATCAGGTTGTAACAGCAGTAACCCAGAGAAATAATTTGCTACAGTAATAACATGTTATACTTGACTGTAAGATGATTTCTGGCCTGCTGAGGAAGTCAATCAGTATTTTCAACAAATCTGGGCATTATCCACAGAGTGAGTGTTTGATCGTTGTTATGCAGCAGAGGAACACAGTCATCCACTGCTAGTAAATGTAAAGATACTTATCTGACATATTTTCTCTTGGGCCCATTCAGAAAAAGCAAGCAACCTCTCTGCACTTCTCAAACCAAGTATTTGCAGGCTTCACTCCCTGCAACAGAATAATCATTGCAAATTACCTTCAATACATGCAAAAAATCAGCATCCCTCCAGCCCATCTGCTGTATTCCACCACACAAAATATGTGTAACTCAAAATAACCACTAAAGTATGGCAGCGCAGAATTCTGCTACTATAGCTATTCTTTAGCTAAACTCATCCTGCAGTTAACACAAGCACCAATACTAAACACAAATGAATTATCTAGGGACAAGGACAGGTATTCTGGCAATTCCCTCCCCTATTTCCTAGTGACTGTGTTCACCATTAAGCATCGAAGAGAAAGTATTTGCAGAGCCAGATCATGGAAATCTGCCAACAGAGGATCCTTTTCTTGATTCCATGAAACCAAAAGTCTACAACCTCCTCACAGCTTTGGAAGAGGCTATATTGAAAACATGTCCTGCAGCTGGACTGCAAAGCAAATAGGATCCTAGGTTGACCTGCAGGGGAATTTTTTTCTGTGCCGTTTTGCTTTCTTTGCTGTTCATTTGCTACCTTCTTCATCTAATAGAGGGGATTTACCTCTGCAGAAACATCATGGAGCTAACAGGTGCTTGGGAAAAAGACAAAGGCTCCTAAAGGATAAGTACTAGTTGTGGAAAATTTCTTGAAACTCTGACAAAAAAGCTGTGCTTTCTTTTTTCCATACGAAACAGTATGCTTTTATATGACAAGGAGCAACAATGGTATATACACAGAAGTAAAAAAAATCTTCAATGTATTATGATTAATTTACCTTAAAAATGGGTTTCTCTGTCCTAGCATTTCTTTAGATTTTACTGCTTATTCCTTTGTATCTGTGAAATACTAAACAATTTATAAATGTTCTTTCTGTCTGTAATGTTGATAAATTACCCTGAGGGTGCTAACTAGCATTTTATGTTTCAAAGAATACTTTCCTGATGTTCTCTGCAATCATTTTTGGGGTAAAAAGTTTCTATTATTGAACCTTTTGTGCAAACTTCACGTCCAAAGAAAGAATCTTGATCTGACTTCATTTAGCTCAACCTTGCCTGGTTTGATATTTTCCCAAATATTGTCAAAATAATTTTTCTTGGCATGCTTTTGTCTTCCACATTCCTATGTTGTCAAATTCTTTTTTAGAGGTAGCTCCTTGTCTTCAATTTCCAGCACTCTAGGCAGTTCTGCTGCCACTTATTTATCAACTCCATCTTCTGTGCTCCTGCCCTAAACCCTCCATGATGGACCGAGGTACAGATATCAGATAAATCCTTGAGCACTTGGATAAAGTTGTGTTTTCTCATTAAAAAAAAAAAATCTTTCATTCAATCTTTCAAAATCTTTCATTCTCTAGTCCATATATAAACTCAAATTTGAGAATAATTGATCTTGAAATGTCTGGCTGAATATACAGCCTGCTGAAACAAGAGCAGGAGAGCTCCCTCCATCCCCTCCCATAGTTTGTGTGAATCCATGTGGATCAGGAGGAGACTGATTCAGTGTGTCAGGGATAGGGTACTGAGGAGACCTGTACATCCACCCAAACAGAAACACAGGGTCCTCTGCTGTGTATGAGGGCATTTTCCGGGAAGAGAGAGGAGTGTGACGATGCTAAACCAAACAAGAGAGGAGAACACAAAGGTCTCTTTGTCAAGTTTCCAAGACACAGTTGCCTTCATCCTTTCTTGGTGTGCAGAATGCTTCCCCTGGCCTCTTAATGAAGCTGCCAAACACCGCCCTCTTAATATTTCATGCATCATTTCACTGCATAGACCTTTCTGTCCTCAGCATTTGTCCCATATCAGTTTTTATCCACTATATCCTTACAGTCCTATGGACTGAATAACTGCACTCATGAGGCTGCTGTTACAGAGAGCAGTGCTGCCTCTCCCAGTGAATCCTGGAAGATTTTACACCAGTACTTCAGACTGTAGGAATGAATCTTTGATCTTTTTCATGGGTGAATCTGCCTGATCAGATTCTGTCAGTAGGGAATTGCAGCCCAAGTTCACATTGAGGTTCATTACTGGTTTGTTTCCCAAGTCTTAGCATTGGAAAACAAGACAAACAAAATTCCCACACCAACCGAACAAAAAAACCCATCAAAAACAAAATCTAAAAAGTCAACAAGTTTGGCAACCCCCAAATCAGCTGTTTGTAACAGAATTAGAGTAACCCAAACCAAAAAGTTAGACACAGTTACACCGTTTCCGTCTATTGCACCTTCAGGCACAAAGAGCGCTGCTTTGTGCAGCAACAGGAAGCTCATTTTGTGCTCATTCAGATGCACTTTGTTGCCAAATGAGTCACTGTGGTCTTCATCTCTCTCCCAACATGAGTTTTATATTTGTTTATTCAGTTTTCACTTTGCATACATGAACATGTTTTACAACCATTTGTAAAGTTCAATGTTATGTTGATAATATGTTTCCATTTTTCAGAACAGCCTCATGCTTTTTTAAAAATCCACTTAAATCCAAAATAACAGACTGTGTTTAAAGGCAGGGAATAGGTATGTTGAAGGAGACAGATTATGCCCCTGATCATTAACATCAGACCATCTTCACAAAAGTCAGGTAATTTATGCCAGCTGATGTTTTGGCTTTGCATTTTAAGCTTCCAATAAGGCATGATGAAAACAGCACTGAGAGCAATGTAGAGAGTTATAAAAAAAGCTTTGGAATTATTATTTTAAGATTTAATTTCTGCATTGTTTTATAAAACCCAAATGTTTACTAATCGGGTCAAGGCATGTGTCTATTCGGGAGCCATCACAGTATTATTGAAGAATTTGGCAAAATTCTCAGATCTCCTCTCATTTATAGCACTTATTGCCAGAATGCTCTGTCGTTTTCCAAGAAATGTGTGTTTCTTGGACTCGTTGTCCCAGCTGGTTTATTGATTTCATGGTTCTCCTTTCCAAATGGCTGTTCCAGCTCATTGATGATTCTATCCAGTGCTGGTTACACAAAATGTTGTTGAAAGTCATCTTTACTTTGAAAAGCCGTGTGTTGACCAGTATTTTTAGTTGACAGATATACTTAGCCAAGATGACAATCTCCAAATTTTCTACTTCTGTGGTTTTTTTCCGCAGAAGGCAATGAGCTGTTTGCTGCAATAAACTCTTCTGTTTTGCCCATACTTATGGCCACAATCCATGCTCTAAATCACTGTCTACATTATTTTAACATAAATCCCCTTTCAAATACTCTTCTAATTCAATGGCATGCTGTAAATCAAATACACACTATTATAACTGCCTTGAGACTCTACTGGAGCTCTTCAAATATACTCTTTAAAAGCACTGACTTTATGGCAAGCTTCAGGGTAAATTTACAGCATGATACACAAAGACTTACTCACAGGGTAAAATTCTGCATGCAGTGAAGCTTAATAGCTTGATCTTCTCAAACACACAGGTGGTTCACTTCAGAAATATATATAGTCCCACTGAAATTAATGGAATTATGTGTATGCTTAAGGATAAGTGTTTTCAGGAATATTTCCAGTACTCCCATTTATCTAAATAGCGACACATTCAAAATCTTACCTTTAGCAACTGGCTTAAATTTTCTCTTCCAAAGCGCTTTGTGTGCTTTTGGGGTGGCTGGCAGATTCCCATGGTAGGCAAAACTTGCCAAAAAGAATCCGCTAGCTTAGATCATCAAGATATTGGCTCAAATTAATCATGCTTACCAAAACTGTTTCTAAGAATTAAACCTGGGTGATAAGCCAGTCACGAACAATTTACAGGGGCAAGTTTAGGTCCATCTCAGTTTGCTCTAACAGTTTAGGATGAGGAGGCATATTACAGGTTTGCAGAGCTTTAAACAAAAGGAAACACAGGGAAAGGCTATGCCACTGCCTTTCTTCCCTCCCCAAGAAAAAAAAAAACAACGAAAGAAAAAACCTCAGCACGATCTCCATGCCTTGCTCTTGCTCCTCACTGACAGAGAGGACTACTTTTTCCAGACAGCCTCAGCGTGCTTCTTTCTATGGTTTGAATGTATGCCTGAGGCTTTAAAACCTTTCTACCCAGCGTGATTAGAAGGGATATCAAGGTGACAGCCATGATGATCAGGAAGAACATGAATAATAGTCTTCCTGGTTTGATGCAAACTAATATATCAGATATTTTCCAATAGATTTCTACCACTGCACAGCAGCTCGACTTTCAACCTGCAACTGGACTCTGGTTGCACGATCACATGAACAAACCGACTAGCCCTGAACAACCATAATGAAGAAACTACACATCAAGCCGCAACTTTCTGATCATCTTGTCAGGAATAACAGGCTCTATAAGAGACAGGACATACTGAAAATGCTAAAAAAGTTAAACCAGCTAATATTTGTACAGCAGTTCTGCTGTATGATAATCCAAGAGAAAATGTCTCAATGTACTTGCCCTCCAAAGGAGTCCCAAAGGAGGAGTCCAGATTGCAATTCACATCTAGACTGTCTGATTTATGGAGCTCCTCATCTGATTAATTCAGCAGCCTACAGAAACTAATTCCAACATGCTACCATTATAATAAAGCTAAATATTACTCTGTACTTCCCAGGCAGAGAAGTAAAAACTGGACTATTAAATAATCCACTGCATAGCACTGACCAAGAGATTGGCAATCACAGACTGTGTCAATGCCGTTTCTGCCCTGGTACTTCAGATCAGTTTCAAACACAATCATGAATGATTGCTCATTTTTTTCTGAAAAACAGCTTCTTCCAGCTCAACATAACTAGATAAAAACCCATCCTTCTGCAGTCCCATTTGTTTAATGGGCTTTTCCGTAAGATCAATATTATAAAGAAGTTAATTATTACAGATAGATTTATTCATTTTCAGGCCAGCTCACATCATACTACAAGATTAATAGTGCTAGTTGGAGGCCTGATCTAACTACTTGCATCAGTTGCATAGATAAGTTCTCGCACACACACAAGCACTTGGCCCTCTCAGAGAATGCATTTGACTCACTCACATGAGTGTATAAAGTCCTGGAGTCACAGAAATCAGGCTTAACTGCCTAATAGATATTAAACATTCAAGTTCATGTATGAAGTTTCCATATATGTTAAAATGGATGCCTGCCCTGTCATTTTTATAATACGAGAAATTTGAACAGGAAAATTAAGATATAAACTTGCTAAAGCGTAACTGGGCATAGATATTATACAGATACTCAAAACCAAGGGAATATATCACCCTAACCCAAATCCAGGTACCTACAGCTATTGTTTAAGAAAGAAAAAGTATTTAAGAAAAGTATTAAAAGGAGGTAGAATTATTTATCAATGATGTAATAAACAATAATGAAATAAGCAAGGACAACAATTAAAGATAGAAAGTTTTGTTTAAAATGAAAGAAGGATGAGAAGACAAAGAAGCCACCCCAATTACCTCCTCTTGAAACCCACTTTTATTAGAAAGCCGAACACTATCAGGAATTCTGAGCAATTTTGCTTATATGAACCAGTGCTTTCTACTAATTATTTGACAAATTTATTCCTGAACGTGGCAGTTGATAGATTCCTTTATGAAATAAATATCAAACCAACAAGCAAGGCTATTTTAGACCTTAAGAAATTACTTGCACATGCAAAATAAATTTGAATTAAGTAATGTAGCTTGCTTCCCATTTAGTTAAATGAAAAACAAAACAAATGCTGGTCTATAACTGTGATTTTTATTTCAGCATAGAAAGGGGAAAAAGTAAGAAAAATGCAACTGAGTGAAGTAAGCTTTCCTGAAGAAGTCAAGAATATGAACACTAAAGAGCCTTTGAACTTCCTTAAATGAAATGTGCTAAAACTATCTGGAACTGGTAAGTGGGAAAACTGTAGGGAAAGGACTTAGGAAGTACCCAGGTGATAACTATTTCCAAAAGTATTTTATGAATAGGCATAGCTGATAGAAACTTGTAAGGCCAACCCAGAAATGGGTAGAAAGAAAAAGAACCTCACACTAGGTGAGGTATTTCTAGTAGAAAAAAAAAAAACAACAAAGTAGTTCATCTAGTTTAGGAAAACAGAGGCTGTGAGTGCAATTCATCACAGTTTCCCAACTATCCTTGAAGTTGCTCCTACCAAAAGTTGTTAGCCTAAGTTCTAATACCAACAACACCAGGAACTGTGCTAAAAAAAAATACACTTCATGGAATTTTAAAGAGCTTTATTTTCAGAAAAGTTTTGAAACAGCCAACTAGTAGAATCATAGAATCATTTTGGTTGGAAAAGACCTTTAAGATCATCAAGTCCAATCATTAACCTAACACTGCCAAGCCCACCACTAAACCATGTCCCTACGCACCTCATCCACATGTCTTTTAAATATCTTCAGGGATGGTGATTCCACCACTTCCCTGGGCAGCCTGTTCCACTGCTTAACAACCCTTTCAGTGAAGAAGTTTTTCCTAATATCCAACCTAAACCTCCCCTGGCACAACCTGAGGCCATTTCCTCTTGTCCTGTCACTTATTACTTGGGAGAAGAGACTGACATCCACCTCACTACAACCTCCTTTCAGGAAGTTATGGAGAATGATAAGGTCTCTCCCAAGCCTCTTTTTCTCCAGAGCAGAGCAAGCAAAAACCTAAGTAATTTTACAGTAAATTATGAAAGGATAACAACAATGTAGCTTCTTGGGTCAGGGCAGAAAACAGCAAATGAAAAGGTCATTCCAGACCTACACCCCATGCTCCTATCTTTAGCCTGGTGCTTTGCCCTCTTCTAAATACCCTAATAAGCAAATGCAACTTCTCATACTTTATCAAGTTGTACAGTATGTCTCCAGGGAAAACAATAACCAAGCTCTTCTGCATGTTTTTTACCAGAGCCAGGGATTGGAGCCATGGCATTTGGATGAAAAAATCTTTATTCTTGCCCAGTTTTCTTCTATGGAGCCAAAGTGTCTGATTCTGCTGGCATCCAGTTTCAGTTCTGATTTCATTCCAGTGAACCTGGTAACTCTGGACTCTAATCTTTTACACCACAGAATTTCTCATTGTCTTTGTAGCCAAGTTTATCATCATCACTTCTCACAAAGTAATGCTGCTGACTGCTTCAGACTGTTACTCACTGTACTTTCTGGCCTTTCTGTCCTGAAATTAACAGAACTGACATGTAAACTGGTTTTCTCCTTTACCCTTTTCTTTCTCTGATTGTACAAAATTACTCTAAAGAATCACATCTTCTGTTTCAGTCATCTTTGCTTTTGGAAAGTAATGTTTCAATACCCATTTCCTGATCCTATTCCTAAACAATCATAAACAGAAAAATGTGAATATAAATACACCAGTATGAACTCAATGCCAAATGACTCTTATGTCCCCGATGTCCTATATAATACTAATATAATCAACATTTCAAATCCTGCAAAAGGTTTTTGCATTTGCATTGTCACTGCAGGCTCCATGAAGCTGAGACTAGAGTGCTTTTGGTTCTACGGCACACCAGCCGATCCAGATGAAAGAGCGCAGATTTAGATTTTAGGCTCAAAAAGCTGAGAACAATGGCCACATTTTCTAGATGACACCAAGCTGCAACACAGGCAAATAAATATAAACTTCATGTGGATAATCACATCGTATCCCACGGTCTAACAGGAGAACAAGGCACAGGCTCTCCTCTGACTTTGGGAGAAGTGTTGGTTTGAGAAAGCACTAGGGTTCATAACGAGAGAGATGCAGATTTCTGCATCATTTGATAACTACATGCTCTAAACCTTTCTCTTTAAGTCTTGATGTACTTTATCTTTTAAAGTATCCCTGGCTGAGGAGGTGCTTCCTTTTGTTATTGGCCAGGGAAATCATATTTCAGCATTTGCTTTCTCATCAGTTAAAAGGAAAAAAAAAAAGCACCTACCTAGCATATGCAGCCTGGGATTTCTCCAGACAACCAGAAAACCAATTAAAAATTTGCATCAGCAAATTGCTGTTGATTCATATGGACTGAAGGTATAAACAGCCTGATGGTTTAACAGACACCTCTAGTTTTTATGGTGTAAGATCTTAATCACATTCAGCAGATTTTTTTCCCCCTAATTTTAAGGAAGCCTAGATTTCATCTTCCGTTTTCAAGGATTTTTAGTACATCAACACATACATCACAGTCCAGCATCCTTACACTCCTTCAGTATGTAGTCCCGTCTTGTTTTGGAAAAAGGATAATTTTGATGAGTCTTGGCATATTTTCTGTTGCCCATGCACCTTGTGCTGTCATCCACACCCTGGCCAAGCAACACCACCCCAAGGGACAGGGAAATTATACCTTTCCTAGCAGTAAGTGAACATGCTCATCTGGAAGAAGCTTTAAAAAGTTTCCTGGGTTAGTTTTCTGCCAATTCAGTGGGCTGAACCAGCACCATAGTTGGTGAGGCAATTTCCAGAGCCAGCAGAGAGGGAGCATGATCACCTCTTGCCAGGGGCCACTCCAGCAACTCCACCTCTAGAGCAATGGAGTGTTTTCCAGAGGAGCTAAAAGAGACCATAACTCAGCTACTGAGAACTGCAGGCTCAACAGTAATAGCATAGTAGATGGATATTTCTTTATAAAATATTTCAATTATAATTTGTCTGATGCCACAGTTGAACCTATGTTTAAAGAGAACCTTATTTTGTGTTCTACTAAAACAGTCTTTCAGAGGTTAAGAGTCCATTTGGTGTGCTCACTTTGAGGAAGAGCTACAGCCATTCTCATTTCAATGCTCTCAGACCTTTGCTTTCAATGCACAGACACTGAATTAGGTTCTCAAGCAGGGTGTGTGAGCACAGGGAGAGCATCTGCCCACAAGTAAGCAGGCATGCACTAAGGAGGGGAATCAGATACTAGCACAGACATCCCCTTTCAGACCTATACTGGATCACTTCAGTCACCCTCAGGCCAGGCTGGAATCACCAGCCTCTCAGTCAATGAAAAGGGCTTTTTGTCCCCAGTCCCATGGTGTTGCAGCAGCGCAGCTCTGGCACTCGGGGCAGGCACTGAGCAGATGCTGTGGATTGCTGCTTGGTGGCCTGGGCTCTGGGCACTGCTCGCTGCAGCTGCTGCTATGCTGTTCTGTACATATTCAATACACTTAAATTCTGTGCTCATGTCTCTGCACAGCTTCCCAGCATGCTAACACCAAAACAGGGTGAGAATTGAACAGGTAGTAGTTAAATAGGAAAGAAATGTAGCCCCATTTCCTCCATCACAGAAGCCAGCTCTGAATGTGAGTTTTCCCCACTCATCTGAGCTGCTTCTTTTCAGAGAAAGCCAGACAACCCTCATGGCCAGGGCCACCACCACCAAGGTTTCAAGCTCCCAAGACTTTGAGAAACAATATGATTACAACAGTTGCTTTCCAAATATCTAGCTTTTGGCAAAACCACTTCATATCCCCTCACTAATACCACCATTACGTGATGCCATCTTACAGCACAGCTCTAGGATCTTATTTCTGGTCTGGGAGGTATGTTCACTTGCTTCAGCACCACTTTACATATACTAAAATCAAACATGTGTTAATGCAACAAGCCACCCACAGCTTTGCTATACTGCATATGCACGATTACTCCTGCCGAGTCTCCAAATTAGTCTCCTGAGTCTAGATTAATTCACAAGGAAGAGCTCTTGCCACAGCTACCAGGGTGGATACAGTGCTCTTCCAACATGGACCTATGCCAGGTTTAGTTCAATCTCCAGCTGCAGAGCAATCCATGCTTTCCAAATGAAGAAGGACAAGTTTAGCGGATAACATGGCAAAGCAGAAAATAACTCTATTTCATAAAAGGTTTTGAAGTTTCTCCATTTATTTTTGTTCCACCGCAGAAATGTCGCAGTCAGTTTCCTATATCCCAGATGACTGACCGAACCGCTCAGGATCACAGAGCTACCCCGAGGGCAGTTTCTGGATTGTCACCAGGTACCAGAAAACTGTCATGTCAGGTTGTGTGCAACTTTGGATCTTTGGGTCTTGAATGCAAGCATTAGGGTAACCTCCCACTTCTCTTTTCCTAAGGCTGTCAATAAAGGGTGTTCACTACCACTAACTAGCATTATAAACATAACTGGTCTTACAGTGTTTTTTAATTTGACAATAAGGCAAGTAGAGATTTTTCCAAAATACTCTGCCACTGAGTTACTGATTTTAGTAGAGGTTTCCACATGAATTGTTAATTCAGAGAAGTTTTGATTAAATTCTCGTTCAATTTTCTTATTGGGGCTGAGTACACCAACAGGCTGTGCAGCATTTCCCCCATGACTGAGGGCTTCACCACCCATGCTCAAAGCTGCCCGTGGCATAGCACAGCTGGCCTATCTGGGATCAGACTTGTGTGGGAAAACATTGCAAGAATCCCCCACTCCTTCACTTGGGAAGTGTTCTTGGGCTTTTTTTTTTTTTTTACAGTAAGTTTTCTGCTAAAAAGTCTTTGTCATTGTTGTGGTTTAACCCCAACCAGCAATTAAGGACCACACAGCTCCTTGCTTACTCCCCCTTGCCTATTGGGATGGGGGAGGGAAGCGGAAACAAAGGTTAAATCGGTGGGTAGAGGTAAAGACAGTTTAATGTAACAAAAAAAGGGAAAATAATAATGAAATATACAGTTCAATATACAAAACAAGTGGTGCACAATACAATTGCTCACCACACACTGACCAATGCCCAGCAAATCCCTGAACCATAGGGTCCCCCAGCCAGCTCCCTGCAGTTCATGTACTAGGCATGACATCATATGGTATGGAATATCCCTTTGGCTCATTCAGGTTAACTGTCCTTGCTGCACCCTCCCAGATGCTTGTACACTCCCAGCCTCTGCTGGCAGGGCAGTATGACAAGTTGACAATTCCATGGCTTAATATAATCACAGCTTATCCACAACTAAAATAGTGTGTTATCAACATTATTCTCACACTAAATCCAAAACACAGCACTGCACCAGCTACTAGGAAGAAAATTAACTTTATTTCAGCTAAAACCAGCACAGTCATGAGAGTAACTATCAAAATAAAGTTCAGTTTCCAAAATTCTAGTAGTCTGTCAAATATTAAAAATGTGTTTTGAAGAGTCCCTGCAACCATTACTTTTTAATGATACAATATTTAATAAAAATGCTTCAAGATTGTTGCTATGGAATTCTTAGATCACCTGCAGCTATAGGAATAAGCATCCTGTAATGTATAATGAATGCTGAGGCTCTGCTTAGTTTTGCCCAGGGCTTGTTTTGCCTTAAAATGTTGAGTTTTGTTTTGGGGTTTCTTGTTTCAGTAGCATTTGTTGTAGTTTCAACAGGCTTAACAATAGTCCAGGGAGAATTCTAGTGCTGGCGTTTTACATTTTTATATGTTAAGTACTAAGCTTTTTTACATAGTTGATCTTCAACTCATCCAAGATCAGTTTCAGCAGAAAAATCACCATTGTTTATAACTTTATAACTGGGATCACTGGTAGGCAGGATAATGGGCGGGTAGACTGATCTGCCCTTCCCCTGGGACACAGGAGAAATGAAAAGGTTCCCTGTCCACTCCTAGCTTAGATGAGATGCTAACAAGAAGCAGGGAACCCATGTACTGTCAAGTCTGTATTTCAAAGGAAGTAGAGCACTTACATTTTTATGAATCATGCTGAGAGCCAAAAGTACTGGATAAACATACATCATTTCCATGCAGTTTTATGAATCATTCTGTAGTATGTATTAATCCCAGATGGTGTGGGAACATCACCTTTTAAATGAGTACTGGTGTCTGAACGTTATTTGTTCTCCTGACAACCATAGCCCTATAATATACACCTAGAAGGCATAGCTTCCTGTTCTCTCTCATCTGTGGAGGGACGGCCTTTCACCACCTGACAATTTAAAAAGTTAAGCTTCAAAAAGCTTAGAGCTCATCAGTTCCAGGCTTAAACAGATTTTGTCAAGCTTTTAGATATTTGACATACCAGGTTATTTTCATTGTAGAATTGGAGAATGAGAGGACAGACAAGCATGCAGCATTTGGTGTTTCAAGGTGCCTACATATACAGGTAACTAATTGCTCAGTACTCCTAGAAAGCACAGAAAGAGGTGTGGGTACTTTTGAAAGCATTCATTTCCTTTATCATCTTCTGTATGGGAAGATCACCTATGTAGGCCAAGTTGTTTTGTTTGGATTTTTTTTCACAGCAGCAAAATTTACTCTTTTGTCACTCCTGGGATGAGTCTCCAGTTTAACTCCAGCTGCAACTCTTGAATTCCACTACTCAAAATACTCCAAATCTTGAAGTGGTCAATAGTTTCAAGTATTTGCTAGTCTTTAAAGTTCAATGCTTACTGAAGAAAGTAAACATCTACAGAGGCCTCCATAAATGAAGCAGAGCTTTGCTTCTTGACTCACTTTTTCCAACAGTGGCAATGCTTCTGTGTGCATTTTGGTGGGGATTAGAGAAACCTGATACATCCAACTACAGCACCATTACCTCAGTTTAAAGCAAACCAGAGACAGTTAATTCTGGATGACTAACTGCTCTATGAAATCCCAGAGATCGATGACAGAATGGCTTGTGAGAGTCAATGGGATGAGGACTAAGACAAGCTGTAAATAAGCATTAACTCCCAAAGTACTGGGGGGGGTTGCTAATACTTTCTTCAGACATACAGGATCTACCAACCAACATCTTTTAAAGAAGTTTTAAATTCAGCAGATAAAATAGAGGTTCATCCCATGAATGATCCCACTGACTCCACATTAGATGTAATGACAAAGTTCAAGTTAGCATTTTTAGGGCGTCATTCCTAAATTATAACATCTTAGATTTTGTGAGCTGTGAAAATGCTAGATATCTCTACAGTGTGCTGTACTGAGGAACCTGAAAGCTCTTGACAAAAATTGATCAGCCATCACAAAGCTCCATGCAGATAATCTGCACCTGCCATGCAGATAATTTTCAGATAATTTTTTTTTTTAATTACTCTCCAGGGACCATGCAATTCATCACTAGTCTAAGTTAGTGGCATGGTTTAGTTACCTGCTCAAGCCACAAGACCCCATTGCTGAAATAAAGGCCAAAAGGGCCAGAAAAAAAGCCATCTGAAAGGTCCATTTTCTTGTCCATGTCTGAGAAAAGTATACTAAAATTGCTAGATCAGAATAACATTTTTAGTGAGATAATACAAAAAGACTCACCCTTTTCCATTAGCTAGCAATGTATTCTAGTAATAGATTTTTCGTTCCTGCACCAATCAGACTAATTATTCCATTATGAAATAAGAAAATATGGTTTTTTGGCCAATGTCTTTTGCACTTAAAATTATTTTATTCTTACGAGGTTCAAGCAACTGGCCCTTAAAACATGCCAGGAGCATGTGAATAATGCAAACAGAAGAGAGGTCTGAAAAGACAAATATAAAAATTCTCTTGAACTTTTAAACTTTTATGACTGCAAACATGTATGTAACTATTAGGTATCAAACCATTTGAAATTAAGAAGCAGCATCAAAACCATCTTTCCAATTGAGTTATTATTCACTTATTAGAAAAAACTATTTAAAGTATATAATAAATCATAAAATCATGTTTTTCTCATACCGAGTGAGATTCACATATGTGTTCAAGAGTCAAAGACAGGATCTGCAATCCCAAACTCAAACCCTATTCCAGGTGCCATCTTGGCTTCTATAGAGAGCTCTTCTAGATTTATAGAGCAAATCAGTCTATTATAGTTTTCCAAGACTTAGTCACCCACAAGTGAACGGAAGGAAAAAAAAAAAAAAAATCAAGCCAAAGAGTGAGAAAAGTCCATAGCATAGTGTAAAAAGTAACAATACAGCAGCAAGGTACGAAGAGATTTACAGACAGGATGCGCTTAATCAACTGAAAACATTTAGTATATACAAATACTTAAACGCCAGTAATTCCTGCTAACTGGTTGCATGCATAATCCTCACAAGCAGCATTTGTAAAATATTTGGCACAATTGTTTTAACATTCTTACAGCTCATACTCCATTTACAACCTAGTTTCTGGTCACTGTATGTACTACAAAAGATTTTTCCTTTCCTCTGAGCTGTAGGGAAAGGAGACTGGAGCTGCTGTGCATGAGCTCTGGATACATTTCAGTTGGGATATTTCTTTGACAGTAAAAGACAAGATGAGAGCACAGACAATCCACACTACCCCAATGAATTAACATCAGATGACTTTGCACAGTGGCTGTGACAAGCAATAATTTGAATCCAAACCATGTAGAAGGCCTAATTCTGTTCAGGCATAAATTGGAGCAACTCCATTGAAGCACATTCAATTTGCTGCAGAGGTAGCAGAGGATGCACACACCACAGTTCTGGGTGCTGCTGGTCCCAGCAAATAACCCTGTGAAGGTGTGGCACTGTATATAGACACACAGGCTCTGTTTTCTGTTGAAAACCTGGAGCCATGTGAGAAATTCACTAACACTTTTATCACAGGGATGGTACCACCGATGGTGACAAGTACCAATCCCAACTCACTCCTCCACAGCAGCAACTTCTCTCTGCAAGGACTGCAAGTTACACCTGTAACCAAAAATCACCCTGACATGTCTCAGAGCTCCTGTTTTAGGATCACTTCCCTGGCAAGACAAAAATGCTAGAAGAGATCCTATGTGCTACTGCAGATGGATGTCCTCCTGCAGCATGGGATACCAGTGCGCGCTCTGTATCACAACAGGCCTTGCTGCTCCATTTCCCACTTCTTCCCCAGCCCTCCCCTTCCTAAGATGGTGCGTGGTCAAGACTGATGACAAGTTTTTCCTCTGTTTCTTTTTGTTCCATGTTTACAGCCTCCTGAGACTCAGGGATGAAGTCTGGGTCTATCAGCACCTCCGTAAGCACAGGAACGAGAAAAGTCCTGTGCTCACAGTCTAACAGCCTGACCAGCCAAGGGGGAAGGGAGTTTGCATATGGACCACAATCCTCAACAGCGCTGCCTCTGTCCTGAATTTCTTTGCCATCCATGTTAATTCCCTCTGGCCACGAGTGGCTGAAGACGTGTGCATTAAATGCAACAGGATACATTTACATTTTGGCAAAAACTTGAAGGCAGTTGCATTGTCACCTATGTCTGCTGTGACTACACAAAAGTAATTGCATGTGTAATTTGCATATGCAAATTATTCCCCAGATTTCATTAATCTGTTCCTAAAACTGCTGCCAAGAAAGTGGGAGGTCTGTTTAAGGATAGATTCAAGAGGATAAATTAATTGTTATTTAATAGAGCAGTTCTTCCTTGTTTATTTAACAGTCTTCCCCTAGCCACTGGTGCACCATTATCAGATTAAAGAACATCTAATCAGGCTATCAGATTATTGTATTTCTGTATAAACCAACAAATGCTTAATGGGTTTTGGTTTAGAAGCAAAAAGATTCATATTACAGGAGATTAATGCTACAAAAAATATCTATATTAATATCTCTCAGCAATAAGGGATATGAATTAATGGATAGATGACCCAGTTACAAAAATATGATGGTTTTAAAAAATTCAATATGATGTATTTTTAAACCTCACACTGTTAAGTCTTTGAATATACTTCAACAAAAAAGCCTTCTGTTATGCAAAAATGTTGTACATCTTGGCACAGAAACATGAATTTGATTTTAATTGAAAGAAATCTTGACACCCTCTCACCTAGGAAGCAGGCTTATATTTCATAATGAAGCTAGCATTCAAAGTCTTGATGGGCAATATCCTCTGCTGCCTGCCTGAGTTGTAATCAGACAGTAAGCAAAGGCACTCTGGTTAGGGCCAAAAAGGTAAACTGCTTTTGACAATCACTGCCAATATTCCCTCAGTCTCCAGGCCACGCTGTTGAGCAGCTGGTGCTGTCACCAAAAAGAAGAGCTTAACAGGAGTAAAGGGGGTCAGCATTCACGGCTGCCTCGGCAGAGCGCTCTAATCACTTCAGTGACAGTGTCTTACAAAGAAAAGTCTTGGGGAAAAGAACATCATCTGCCTCCAAGTCCTCACCCAATCTACAACCCTATATGCAGCATCTCTAGTTTCTGTATTGCGTATCTAAGCAATTCTGAACTTTCAGAGCTGAATTGAACACAGATTTAGTCTTTAGTTCACTCTGAAAACAAGAAAAATGCCCAAATTACATGATCTCTCATTAATATTATTTTCTTCTCTTATTCCATGGCTGCTTCTGCTTGCTCACCCAATTATTTCTTCCTTCTCTATCCAGCTCCTGCCACTCAACTTTAAAGCCAGCCATCATTTATTTTCTTGATTCCATTGCCAATGACTCCAACACCATCCAGTAAAACTGTGTGAAATAACTCGGAGCAAGATGTTTCTGGCTAGAGACATTTATCCCAAGGTTGGGCTTTGCAATATTAGAGTAATAACGCCTCCATAAATGAATCTGAGGCCACGTCAACTTTATTTTTTTTAATGCTATGTCTCATTCCAGGATGAAGAATTTCTGGGGAAGCTTGATAGTAGACTGAGGAAAAAAGAGGGTTTTTTTTTTTAATAGTTCCCTAATGTTTGACTTATGCCATCACAGTGAGTCAGTAGCTCAGAGGCTTGTAAATACTATTCTACCATATCTCTTTGGTTATTACTCAGCGAAGCCTTTCTAAAATATTTAAGTAATCGTTCTCTATCTCTATTAAAACAACAGATGGAATTCCCAACCTTCAATTTTATGTCAGGATTCTGCAGCAATTTATTAACAGCTTGAACTCTGTTCTCTTGAGGGTTTAACCTGACGGTTGAACCCAATTACATTACAGTCCTTTGTTCATCAAGGGACATATGTAATATGATATTAAATATGAAACAATTCATGCCTGAATAATGTAGTCTTTGTGATACAAATTAACAGAGTATGGAAGCCCAAATTTCAAGCACACAAACTGTTCTTAGTTCTGATCTCATATCACAAAAATACAGGAATAATTCTATTTCCATCAGCTGACAATGTACAACTAGCATAAATTAGAGCTGAATCATGGTTTGTCTTTCTCTTGTATGATAGTCAAGCCATTCTAAAGTCTTAGCCATGCAGCTCACCAGCTGGGTTATGACTCCCAGTAATAAGTATACATTTAAATCTGTATAGATCTCCCCCATCTCCTATCAGTCCCATCAACACAACCTTGAGGAACCCCTCCCCAGACACAGTATCCAGGCTATGACTTCATGCCGCTCAAATAAAGATTCAACATAGCATGGAAGCCTCCCACACAGAGAAATCTTATACTGTGTTGTGGCAGTTGTATTTGCCATTGCATTTTAAAATCACTGACAGGTTAACATACTGCTTTTTCCATTATAAATCCTCCCTTCCTACCCTATTTTTATCTTGTTGCTTCATGATGCAAGCCTTGAACATTCATTACTGTGCTCCTCCCAAAAATTGCTCCTAATCCTGTGCTTCATGGATGGCATGCTGTTCCTGAGCTCATCCATCAGGCTCAGGTGATCCTGCTTTCTACCTGTGTCCAGACATACTTCCACTGCCAAGTTACATAAAAAAAACAATTAGCAAGTTAGACCAATGAACACCTAATAACCTAGCAACCTTATATACAGAAAATATGATCTTCTAAAAAGCTGTTGCTTATTTTGAGATAATGTACATTTTCATTCTAAGGCTCGATGTTCAGCTGAAACTTTGCTGTGAAACAGTTCCTTGGTACCACAGGGAACCAAGTGTATTCATTTTTATGTTAAGCTATAATTACAGTAGCAAAGGAGTGTATTTTGAAACATCCGGCACACTTAAATTAGAAGGCTGTCAGTATACTTTGCAGAAACTAGAAGGGACAAAATGAGTGGAATTGCATCTTCCTGAATGATGGATCTCAAAAACCCACACCTAAAGTAGGACAGAATCAGTCTATAGTCCACAGAAAAATAAGCACTTCAAAAGCATAACAAACTTCATTGCAAATGAGATGTTCGAGAGAGATTAATTGTATTTGAGAAGATGTAATAACTTGACTATAGAGTAACTGGCAGCTCAGGTATATGCACCTGCAGTGTAGGTGTCTAAATATGGAATACATAATTCCACACATTGCGCTCAGCAGGAACAAGCTTGAATATAACCACTTGTTCTGATGCTTTAAAACACCACTTGCCCTGACAACAAATTTCTGCTTAAAATCACGTTAGTTACTACACTCCTTACATACTAAGTTTAAGGATGACCGTGAAGACCAGATCTTTTGTTTTGCCAAGTGGATACCAGGTATCATCTACTAGAAGGACTCTATTTTCACTGGCAATTCAGATAAAATGCCATTTAAAGGCCACAAGTCAGTTTCTATCCCATAAAGTAGTTTTTTGCCAGCTTTAAAAACTTTAAAACAAAGATTGGATTTTTAAATTATTTTATCAGAGCAATAACACTTTCTTTATGGTTCAGTTTATCATGTGTAAGTGCCAGTGTTAATCTACACAGAAATATTCTATATCTCAGGCCTAAAGAAATGCTAACCTAATCCTCCACATTTTTGTTTCCTGGAGCCAAGCAGAACTGAAGCACACAGTTGAGTTTAAGGAATTCCAGGAAGATTTTAATCATTACCTTTCTTATGGAGGGGTCTCTATTTCTTTTAACCTTTTATAAGCTAAATTTGTGGTTTCTATCCTTTGTATTCTTAAACTGTGTAATATTTTAAGTATCTTTCCTGTATGATTTTAAAATCCAGTCAAAAAGCTTGATGACTGACTCCATCCCAAACCTCAGTACAGGAGAACTTCAACTGCATTGTTCCAAGTGCCTCCCTGTACTCGACAGTTCCCTTTGCCTGGAAAGGGAGGGAATGGCTTAGGAAGGTTAGTCCCTTCCAGTCCAATCAGTAGCATACACAACAAACAAGCAAACAAAACCCAAGGATATTCTGTTTCTCCTGTCTTTGTTCACCTCCAACTCCTGTATGTTGTGAGACAATCTTTTTTCCCTTTCTACAATGCATAAGCCCAGCAATGCATTTTTCCTCACAAAAGACATTCCACCTCTGAAAATAAGTCTGGGGTTTTTTCCTCCTTGCAACTCCTCATGCAGTCTGAGTAGAACTGAAACTAACGCTGTTACTTGAATTATTCTGTTGTGGCTTTGGTGTTTAAACAGTCATGCTTTATTGCAGAGAATTTCTGCAGTTCAAAGGCACGTGCAAAAGATCTTTGTAGCATACATATCAATCTGCCACACGTCAAAATAATCTTAAATTATGGTTACAAAGAGAAGCATTGGAAGCCCTGCCCCAAGGTGAATGCTCCCTTTGTGAATGCATCACTGTAGCACATTATGATACAGAAGCAATTGCACCAAGTCTTCAACCAATTGAGTATGAAATTTAGATCTGAAATTAAAGTTTCACTTTTGTGACATACCAAGTATTATATTGACAACTCCTTAAAATGACCTTCTCATCTTGTTGCACCAAGGCCTGTCAAGCCCTTGCCCTCTCCAAATCCCAGCAGGCTGGGTGACACTGCTGTAGCCTCTCCTTTCCATACATGTGGAAGTCTGATGCTCCTTGCTAACCCACACAGACCCCATCTGACCAGATAACAAGTGCAGACTCTATACTGCAGGTGACCTGCAGTTTAGACAGGAACAAGTGAACTAGTTAAGAGCTTCCAGCTCTCAAAATGCTCACACATTTCAAGGCTTCAGGGAATTTATTTTAGAAATGCTCTATTAAGCCTTTGCCCTATTCACTGCATTGCAGGAGCAAAAATCTCATAAATGTGAAGTCTATGTCATCTCTGACTTACCTGCCTGTGGGGAGTGCTAAAGCCCTCATTGGACAGAGGGTCAGCAAGCTCAGGTCCTCAGTCTCCTGAGCTGCATACACATCCAATTTTTTTTTTTCTACTGGAACTTTTTTCCCTGTCATTGTAAGCAGTGTAATACAGTAACATACTCCATAGTGTAAATGAGAATTATTTTTTCTTTTCTAAATCAAGTATTTTTAGTTAGCAACACATGAGCCAGACAGCATCAAATAAGCCATCATTCTACAAACATGGACCAGTCACAATCTCAAGGAAGAAAATTCAATAGTTCATTGACTTATCTAGATTAGCCGTAGCTGATATTTATGATCAAACTTATAGTGCAGGTCAAACCTCCCACTTAAGAATAAAATATATTTACTCTTTATAAAAGGCACAGAAACACTTGCATAATCCAAGATTTCTAAGAGTTCAAACTCTCACATATTTAAGCCATGTGAAGAGTCAGGATTACTACAAACTCATCTTTCGTATACTCTATATTGGACTATCAAACATGAAATAGTTTGGGATATTTTTTAATGCTCCAGGGATATTTTTAAAGCACATTACCTATGGAGGAAAAATAAGAGACATATCTCAGTGCTTGTGAGAAATTTTGCATTATCAAAAAGTTAACCACACAACAGTGCTTAGCTACTAAATAATAAACTGTTTCTTTGGTAACTTTCCTGTTATGTTAAAGTGGCACTGTGTTGTGCTGGTACAGCCATCATCATTTTATGCTGCCATCAGTTGCCTGATCACACAGGCCAACACTGAACTCAGCAACATCCCCTCACAAGTCTTCTTTCAAACAATCCTGCCATAGGTTCCTGTGGGCTCAGCTCCTCCACTGCCCACTGTGGTGCCAGCATCACTTGCTGGACACAACAGGGAGAGATGGCTCCCTCAGCAGCCCTTCACATGGAAGGACACCACTGAGAGAGCTCAGCAAGACGTAACCAGCCACACCTGACAGGAAGCTCCTCTGGCTAATCAGCTCCTGGTTAATATAATCCTGATCTTGCCCACCACTGCAGCCATGAGCAGCTGGGTGAAGTCAGAGCCACAGAGATACAGGTGGGACAGGTTCTGCCTCTGGAACCCAAAGCCAATAGGAAAAACAAAACATTCTGCTAGATTGTGACTTGTCCACAGGTCAGGTCCAACTTGGAGCCCATAACTCAGGCCCCAGCACTTCACATACATAGTTTGTGT
Source organism: Coracias cyanogaster (assembly GCA_033124195.1). Taxonomy (NCBI): domain Eukaryota; kingdom Metazoa; phylum Chordata; class Aves; order Coraciiformes; family Coraciidae; genus Coracias; species Coracias cyanogaster. Next base: position 38,317 of record JAVSBS010021141.1, read on the forward strand.
AACTTGAATCTGGTAGATCTGGTCACAGTGAAAGGGTTTTAATATCTGTGGTTCTTCAAAACATGGCCTTTCTTAAACAAAGGGACATAAAAATGTCTCATATTCAGGAAATGAAGAAGAGAAAATTTGGGTAACTTTTTTGTGTATCCTTGGAGGTTTTTTAGTAAAATATGAAAAATAATTGCAAAATTTTCCCCCCTAAAGTTGCCAAAGTCTTCTAATCCATTCCAGACCTCTGATTTCTTCATAGCTGATAGTGAGGGATAATTCAAATTCACACAGATACCAGAAAATTTCACCCATTGCTGTCTGGTCCTTCTGCTCCCCCTCATATAGTTTTTGTGTGATGTCTTTCTACCTTGTTTTAGAGATTTGTGGTACTCTAAAAACAAATATTGAGAGGTAACAGCAGCATAGTAAGAAAAATCATATAAACTTACTAATATCTATCATGTGTTTATAGTGAGCATTGCTGGCATTGTAAAATACCTTTTAAAAGGGAGAATATTAGTTATTCAAATAATCTTTTTAAGGTAAATGCATGTAAGTGTCATATTCATAGATCAGCAGGGACTAGTATGAGTTTTGATTCTTACCTTCTTCATGATGCAGGCCAAAATATTTTGTGAGAATTCTAACAGATACATATTTTGAAACATTTTCTGGAGGGAAATGTATGGAAAAGAGAAAGGAGGGGATCTGTAGTACAAACAGAAGGGAAAAATGATTTTACTCACTCTGCTTCCTGCGCCATTTCCTTAAGACTCCGTTTCTACTGCAGTTCTCAACAGCTCTTTGTCCTGATGCAATACAGAAAGCATTGATAAAGCAGCTGATCTTAACTACACATATTTTAGATGATGGAAAATACATTGCGGATGTTTATTAATTGTACCAGTCATTAATAAATAGTCAGTAATAAAGGACATAACGTTTTGTTGCACTAAAAAATTTCTCTCCATTTCCTGGACTTCATTCACTTTCTCATGCTGTAATCTTTACACAGTAGTAACTGCTACTGTAACATACTGTAAACACTTTATGTGATAGAAATTTTGCCTGAAATCCCCAGAGGGAGCACAGTATTTAAACCCTGAGCAAGGGTTCACAGTATTTTAATCCTACTTTATGGAGCACAAAAAGGAAAACTGCTAGACCCCTATTGTTACTGCACTACTCCCCTTGTAATTTATGTAGGCTAAAGAAACACATGTAATATTCTTTGCATATGTTTTGCTTGCATGTACAGCTTTTGCTTTCCCTATTAAGCTGTCCTTATCTCAACCCAAGAGTTTTCTTTCTTTTACCCTTCCTATTCTCCCTCTCCCACCGAGGGCAAGTGAACAAGCAGCTGGGTGGGTCACAGCTGCCTGCTGGGATTAACCTACAACATTTGGACAGTAGTCCACAAACAGGAGCTGCTACCAAAACTATCAAAAGAACAGCATGACTGCAACATTACCTAGATATTTAAAAAACCTCAAAAAAAAACCCCATCAAAAGCCTGCTATAATCCTTATGTGCTAATGTGAGTATCTCCAAGACAAATATGTACAGCAGTCTGATAAAAGAAAATATGCCTTCAGAATTTAGCAGAATTGTAATTTTTCCTGATATCAAAAAATACCACTCCTAGTATCACTTCTGTTTAATATTTTGCTTGGAAAATAAGGAAGGAACACAGGGCAGATGGAGAAAACTGCCTTTTTGGTTTTGATGTTTCCATTTTGTGCAGATTCATCATCTCTCTGCCTGGAGCCATGGTCAGCACAACTAGAGACTAAGCAGGTAAAAACAGCTTCCATCAGATTGATATTAGTATCTTGGTGAGAGACTTTCTAAACTTCATAGATTCATGTTTCAGTGTAGTACCTGTCTTTAATGGTCTCTCTGTCACCTTTAAGCCATACTGCTGTTATTTTCTTTCTCATAAAAGAATAAAATGGAGGAAGAGCAGGTAGCTAATTTTTCACTGAAGTCATACCATTATGACTTCATACCCCTCTGATACACACCCTTGTGTGTACCATGTAGAGGAAGCTTGCCTTTTTCTTTTTTTTTTCTTTTTTTTTTTTTTTTAACAACAGTGTTCAAATGTTTTTACACAATTTCTGTCATGAACTCATGAGTTAGAGTTTGTCCATACAGTGGACAAAGATCTACTATGTAGCCATCTTTTATCTCTGAATGTTTTCTTCTTCCTTTCTGTAGGATTTCTGTAGCTTTCATTCCAAAGCTTTATCCTTAAGGGAAGATATTTTATGGATTACAATAATGAGAGGTAGAAAGAAGTGGGGAAAGGTAATCTTACACATTGATCATGCATCCCGTGCTACTATGAAATTTTCACTTTAGAGTTCATTTGCACTGTTTTCTGTGATTCTTATAGCAGTGGTAAACAAGGTATGAAATGAAACATTTTTGTTGGCTGATTGTACTGAGAATTCAGAAAATAATTTTATAGTCACTGCTGAGACATATTTATCTTATTTCCCATAATATTTGATATTAAGACAAGCTGTCAAAAATTTACTTGGATAAAAAGCATTAGAGAATGATGGCAAGGGATTTTTAAGGCAAATAGACTATTCTAAGGAAAAGCACAAGAAAAGAAAAACAGTATTGTCACTGAACAACCCACTTGTTAGACCTCATCTTGGAAGCAGGTCACCTTTTCTAAGGAAGAATGAGATGGCCCTAGAGACAGAGCAATGTAAGGTCAAGACAATGATTCAGGTGTTAAAAATACTAGAAATAAAGTTCGCACCTATTATGAGAAAAAGAGGTTAGGGTCTATAATATAATGTAATTACTGTTAGGATTACAAGAGAAACAGAATTCATACCAGATGAAAAGCTTAATGTTTATTTTTCTATATTTAAATCAGTGGGTTCTGTGATTTACTTTCTGTTTCTCTTGGTTTAGAACCTTGACAGTTTATCTTTTGAAGTCCAGAGAGCTGTAGGCTCAAAGCAGCCTACTGACAATAGGCTAAGTTTTCTTTATTAGCTTGTGTGAACCACCAGGACTTAATGACTTTACGAACAGTAGGCTTAAAATAATTGTTGTGGAGTAGTCTCTCTTACTGCTTTAAATGGTAACTTAAGAATGGCAAAGTATTTTATTTTAAAGATGAGTGAACGCACACACTTGCATGCAGAAATACTGACATCTGCATTCAAATTTTGTAATACAATATCTGCTCACTTGATCTAATAATGGTTGGAAATAGATGATCTTTAAGGTCCCTTCCAACCCAAACCATTCTGATTCACAGCTGTTGTGACTCATATTTAGTGTTACTGATGGTAAGATCCTTAACTTACTAGTCTTACTTGTGTTCACTGCTGTTGTTCTTTTGACGTCTGTACTTGAAACTGTCAGCACAGAGAACTGACAAGTTTTTCCAGAACCTAAATCAAAGCCTTCTTTCTCTGTTTCCTCATTATAGTTATTTCTTCTCACCCTGTCTAAATTGGAGATTTGAAAAAGAGGCAAAACAAAGTATGTAGCAGTGCAGCAAGTAACTTCTGGTGCAGCCTCAGTGTTGTTGCTGTTGCCTTTCTGCAGAGGCATTAGCTTTGTTTTACAGGGGAGAATGCTGCTGCACTTAACAGGAGTGGAAGCACTGGCCTCTGTGTTCTGCCTCTCCTGCAGACATTCAGTAAAACATGGGTGACTTCATTGTGTCTTTAAAGCAGTCAATACATCTAAATGTGTTTTAATAATACTTGGAATACTTTCTGTGGAAATTGCCTACCTTGTTCTTTTGAGTTCATGACTGATGGTTTTATATGGAAAAGATCTAATTATAAGAAAACAAATATTGTAAAATGGAGAAATGTAGGAATGTTCCCACTTATCTTCAGAAAGATCATTTTTATTGGGTTAGGCTGTCTGCAAAATGTGCATTTCCCATCTCACATATTTTCTGAAGTCTCAGGGCATAAACTAAAATATATCAAGGAAGACCTGGTAGATTATCCAGAAAAAAAGTTTCCAATTTATTTTTTTTCACTTTTCACAAAAAAGCGAAAAAATGTATAGACTCCCACCCTTGATAGTTCTAACAAGAATAGTCAGAACAGTCAAAAAAGAAAAAGATCTATGAATTCTTAGTTGATGGATGTTCTCTCTTGTAAAAGGAAGAACAAAGGACAGTTTTTAACATACAAAACAGGTGCTCACCTTTTCAGGTAACCAAGCCATAACATACAATTTTTTACCATTTTTACTGTGATGAAGACATGGTTACTTAGCACCAGAAAAGAAAGCATAATGAAAACAATTTTTAGTTTAATTCTTCTTGTTTTTCCATAGTTTACTCTCCCCCTTTTTATTTCTCTTTTCATTTTTAGGCGTGTTTTTCCTGTTCTTCACGTAGTAATAGCTGTTGCTGTACTCAGATAAACTTTGTCTCATTAACTGTTAGTGTCTTGTACAGCCCCAGTAGCCTTCAACAAGACTCATTGGAGGCACAGAGCAGATCGAAAAGCAATTAGCATTCTGGCTTGTGATAATTACCCACAGTATGGGAGGCTTATCCAAGATGTAGTTTCCACTGTGTCTAATAATAGGATTCCTTAAACACTGATATATTTTCATGAACACACCAGTGCTCTCATCTCAATTCTGTCACTTATCTCAGATAGGAGACATAAACATCCCTCACACATTTTTTTTCCTTCATAAAGTACACTGCTGTTCTGACAACTTGTAGTGTCACCTAAAAGTCACCTTGAATCATGTTTTAATCAGCTGGAACAAGGCAACATCTCATTTATTTCTGCAGTTTCCTTGCTCTGCAATGCACTGATTGCCAAGACATAGAAATCCAAATTGAGCTCTGATTAAAATGGAATGAGGATGCAGATGCTGCCGTTGGTTCAGAGGGACACTCTGCTCTGTGCTAGAAAAGGTCAAGGTGATTCAAGTTCCAATTAAAACAGAAAGATTTGCTGTAGTTCATGAATATATTGCATTGTAACAAGTTTATGCTGTGACACATGGAATAATTTCTGAATAACTTGTCTTTAATTTATAGGTTTTTATTAGCACAAAAGCTGACTTAAAAGCGAAGACAGTATTTTTTGCATACTACAGCAGGACCAAATCCTGTTCTTATAGAAGTACAGTTGCAGGAGCTTGGAAATCATGCATCACCTCCCAAATGTAGCCAGTACTGTAAAGACATTCAAGGTTTTGGTGAATTTTGACTTACTGTTGATTTTTAACATCCGGAGAAGCAAATTATTTGTTCAAACACACTTTTATTGTGAATTAAATCTAATGACACAATGACTAAATCAATGGGTGGTTGTCTAAATGTGCTAGAGATAAGACATTCATGTTGTCTTTAACTCTTTGCTAAATATAACTAAAGAAGAAATTATTACAATAAATAACCCACATCACAGAGAGATTTTTAAAATAGACACTGGTGGTTCAGTTGCAGTATACAGAAATTATACCACATTTATACACTTCGGGCTATGTCTGTTACAAGACAATCCATTTATTGGTAACATTTTACAACGGATGAAATCGCCTACTAAGTGCATTCCTGTTAAACGACCCTATGGCCACAAATATAAAAGAAAAAACATGATATTATTCTCAGCTGCAGAAATCATGTTCTGAGGTCTGGTAAAGTGGTTAGGTCATGTTATTGAGGCAGAAAATGTAATAATACTAGGTGATTTTTAAATCTACTCTCTGGAACCTTCCAGGAAATAGTAATGGAAAAAGACTGAGAAGTGGGCTAAAATAAACACTAGTTCTACTTCAAGACTAAAAATTGATAATGTTAACACACTGGAAGAACATGGTAGTTATTTCTATTTTCTGGTTTCTATTTTTGCTAAGAATATTGATAATACTGACAATATTGTGATGGGAAGTTTTTCTGAATTACTACTGTACAACCTCCTTATTCTTACAACTGATCTGAAACACAGTACAGTCTCAGTGCAGTGCTTCACATGTACACTGGAGGAGACAATAAGAAAGGGAAGAAAATTCACCTGAAACTGCTTCATAAACTCCTACTGAAATTGAGAGCGTAATGACTTATTAAGGAGTAAAATGTGAGAGCAGCTCTCAATTTGCAGACCAAAACTATGCAAAAATACTAAGTAGGAAATTGTTAGGAGCAAAGAAAAGGCCTTGTTGAAGATACCCACAGGAATGGATTTATGAATATTATTCCTTACTGATAGCTCAACAGTCATGCAGTTACAGTTAGTGATTTCTGAAGGAAGGGGAGTTTGCATGTAGGGCTACAGAGAGCCACAACATGTACCCACAGGCTGTTTGCCTGGGGCAGCTGGGGAATCACGGCTTTGTGGCATCCTGGCAATGAACCACGGGGTAGTTGTGTGCACTCCTGTCCTTGAGAGGTACAGGGAGACCACTTAGGTGAAGAGCAAATGGGGAGCCAAGCTAACTTTACTTAATATAAGGATACATCACAAAGATTTTTTCACTAACTCTTTAAGTTCATTTGCTGTTTTCTTTTGGAGAAACTTATAGTTCAAAGGTTCAGCCATTCTGTGACTTGGTCAAGTATCTTAGTTTTTATAGCCTAGGTGTGGAGAGATCACTAACTTTGTCTCAACTGTATTTTCAGTGCTTGGCAGAGACCAGTGTTGAGAGAAAACCAGTACTTACTGGGAGTCAATAGAATTAAACTGATCCATAAAACATTGGTTGAGTGGGCTGTAATTGACACAAACCACAGATCCCAAGTAACAAAAATGGGCTCTGATCTGGGTAGGCTTGGGAGAACAAGTTAATAGTGAGTGCTGGAGGTATGCAGAGGATAATTAGTCATCTAATTCCCATTGTGCCTCTGAAAATCTATAATTCATCCTAAAACTCTTTTTGGCATTATAACCCATCTATAAATTCATCATAGAATCATAGAATGGTTAGGGTTTGAAGGGACCTCAGAGATCACCTAGTTCCAACCCCACTGCTATCGCAGGGACACCTCCCCCTAGACCAGGTTGCTCAAGGTCCCCTGTTCAAATATTTGAGAATGTTAAATCATATCTCATTTTTCTAGATGTTCACATAGGTATAAATAGATTGCTTGAATCTACAGACATTAGCAAAGGAAAAGTCATTCACCCATTTTTTAATGGATTGTTTTCTATGCTTTTCTCAAAAATTGTAGTACTTCTTAGCCCTATTTTCCAATGTGAATGGAAAATATTTACAAGATAGACATTAGTGTTAAATATTTCTATCCATATTTGAATGTCACTAATGATAAATGCAATGTGTTGAATATTAATGACAGTGACCAAATCATATAATCCAAAAGCTGACTAGCATAATACCTGATAGTTTAATAGTATTTAGGAGCTTTAATTTTGAGACTGACTTCATACTTCTTTTAATTCGATATTTTTAGTTGTTCAGTCAGCATTTTCAATGGTTTTCCACTTTACTGAGGCTACAATCCTGTTAGTAAATGAGTTTGGCTAGAATTCATTTCCTGGTCCTGACAACAAGTGGCATGCTACCATTTTTGTGTACCCTTTCCCCACTGCATTCCCTGGGTTTCATGTGTGCACCCTCACATCTTATTGCATGCCAAAGACCTCTCCATAACAACTAGGGGATGTGTCTATGTCCCTTAGCCTCAGTGGCACCACCTTCACCTGGACCATGCAGCTTAAATGCTGCTACCCTTTGGATGCATTGAAAAATACAAAGCTGTAGTCCTTTGCAATACTAAAATATTCCAGATTCTTGGTTTATTGATTTGACATGCCTTTGAGGAAGAAGTGCATCGATGTTAACCTGGTTTCTTAAATCACACACAGATGAAGTTAACTCAAATTGTTCCTAATACAAACATTTTTTTGACAGCATATTGTAGTGGGTCTGGCTGAGCTGGTTTTCCACATAGCAGCAGTGTTTTTGTGCTGGGAGCTAGAAGGGTGTTGATAA
>JAVSBS010021142.1:0-26027 GCA_033124195.1 Coracias cyanogaster
AATTCTGCTCAGTGATTTTACTTTTCAGCTCAGTCTCTTCTAAATAACTGCACTTTCTGAAGTTAATGGCAGATTTTTGTGGGCAGTGTCTGATTCTAGCAGTGATAACACTTGAGGTTTATAATTACTATCAAGGATAGGTGTGCAGAAAGGGCCTTATACTTGCTCCCGTGAAGACCAAGGTAACTGCTAAATCTAGTGTGCCTCATTGGGTGGAGTTGCAAAAAGTAAAGGGCTGCACTTGCAGGAAGGAGTGGACAGGACAGGTGACCCTAAACTGACCAATGAGTTATTCCATATATGTCACATTCAGTATAAAGCTGAGGGATCATGAGGGTCAAGCTTCTTCTTCAATGGCCAGCATCTGAGGAGGACTCTGTCTGTTCTGCCTTTGATCCTAATCTGTGTGTTCCTGAATCCAGTTCCAGAATCGAGATCCTGAATCTGGTTCCCATCTGCTGCTGACCCAGTCTGGGACTTGCCCAGTGCCAGCTCCACAGCATCAGTGGTGACGGTGACATAATAGCCATCGGGGGGTTGGATTTGATATTGGTTTTGTATGTTTGTATGTATTTAATTCTATGATTGCTATTTTCATACAGCTATCTTAGTTTTCTTTTCCAACCCATAAGTCTATCTCACTTATTCTATTCCCTTCCCCTTTGGGAAGGGAGAGAGTTTAACAGAGGGCCTCTGTTGTTTGTCCAGTGGCCAGGCCAACCATAACCCTTGACAAAGCTGCATGCTAAAACAGGAGCTCCGGCCTGTGCCCTCACCCCTAGTAGACATTCTCTGTCTCCTCCATGTGCGGTATGTATTAGTCTAGTTCTTGAAGTTTGGAACAGAATAGCTGAAATCAAAGGTCTATTATGGCATTTTGGGAATAATTACTGCTTTCTGTATCTGCAGCTCTTCCCTTTGGGCTGTTTTCATTTTGCGCTGTTTTTCCTTTGTTGCTTTGAAAGGGCTGGTATGTATGCACAATGTCATGTCTTCTCAAGTGTACTCAGGAAAGGGACTTCCACCAGCTCCCTCGGCAATGCATAACAGGAGTCCTTCTCACCAAGCAGTGACTTTCAGAAAGTTTGTGGAAATTTCTCTAAGGTCACCTTATCCATCCTTGCCCACAAGAGCTTTAGTGGGTCTGCAATATGACAAGCCAAGGCTCTCTTTCTTTTTTTTACAGATTACCTTTTCTATAAATATTACTTCTCTCATTCCAGACCTCCCCCCATTAGCAACTATTAATGTCTTAATAACACTAACATTCATTAGGAAAATGCACTTCACCTTCTATCACATTTTGATCAGAATGGATTTTTTCTTAACTTCAGAGAAGAGATTTTTTTCCAGGAGATGCTTGCTATTCAGAGATTGTATTTCACATTGCAATTGAAAAGGATTTAATGACCCATTTATAATAATTAGAGCTGTCATGTTTTTGTTCTTAATACATTTTGTGAATGACTAACTGCAGCACCTCCCAGCCGGCCCCAGCAATGCTTGATGGGGGTCTTTGCCCCACTGGGTCTGGAAAGTTTCATAAAAAGAGTAATTTCAAATAACCTAAGTTAAAAGGGTGAGGTGTAATTCTTTATTTGACAAAACTATTTAAATCAGTTGTCATGCCATGGAATTGCTGGAATAGAACTATAGAATGGAAAGAATGAAAAGTTTTACGTTGTCTTCCACAATTCAGTGTTTTATTTACTCCGCGACCTTATTTTTCTTTAACATTTTAGGTCTACCAGACCTAACACAACTAGAAATTGTAGCCTCAGGCTGCATTTGCCAGCTAAAGAGCATGACTGTGTTATACCAGGGGAGTCTATAATGGTGTAATTGCTTCATAGGTAGGCTAAAATGTAATTAATCATATATTAAGAAATGGGAAATAACTGCAATTGGTCACTCTGTATAGCAGGAGCTGGTTAGGAAGAGAATTAATGAGTTTAAAGTTATGTCATTTCTCTTGCCACTTTGCCTCAGCACCTTACTGTAGTCATTTACTCATTCAAATATTCATCTTTTCGTTCATTTATTTTTTCAGCATCAGTAAGCATCCATCTCCTGATCTTGAAATCTTTGTTTTATTCTATTTCTGGCAATTTTAAACATGTTACATGGGCCTGTACTTTGGTGTTTTGATGAATGGAATATCTAAGTGCTAATGGAAGAATAACTCTTTACCTAATTAATCACACTCTAAAATTCAAAGGAAGGAATAATTAAACAAGGATGTCAGTGAAAAATGTGATTGCCAAGTGGCTTTATCAACACCTAGTGCAAGCCAGACACCGCTGGCTACTTTCCTGGTAAAAGAAACAGAGTATATTTCCTGCTTCCGGATTTCAGTAGAGTGAGTCAATGGATGCTGTATCAAACTGTTCTAATGGTGCAAGAAAGTCTGGAAATTACACATGCATTGCAAAACTTGCAAGGAACCTGATAAACTGGGAATGAGTGTGGATTGAATGAAAAGGAGAACTAACTCGTTTCAAAAGGGAACTTTGTCCATTTCCAGAATAGATCAGATGATGTGCATGTCCTACTGTAAGAGCTTTGTGGATCTGGAGATTGAAGAGATTCTTCCCAGACCCGTCCTCTTGCTGGAGGGAGGGAAGGAGGTGACATATTCAGAGTCACAGAGTAGGAATAAAACTTCAACAACAGCATTTTGTATGCAACTGTGTAGCTCGGGCGGTAGCAGATGAAGCTAGAGAAAACTTTTCTGAGATAAGACATACATCTGTGACTGGACATCTGTTAGTTGTGTGGACTCAGAAGTAAAGTATATCCCAAAGGTATTGCCAGAGTATGTAAAAATTTTGAAGCACTCAGCACAGATGGAGAATGCCAACACTTTGATATTTTAATGTTGTAGTAAGTGCTGAATGCACATATTATTACAGGGGGGCACTGGATTCTTCAGATACTGGTGGGACACAAAGAATAACCACAATAAAAACAATGGCATGCATCAGTAGACTTCAGTAGAATGGGATATTTCAGGCACTGTCTTACACTCTGCCAGTCTTAAGCAGATGAGTGCAAATTGAATTTCATGCTAACTTGCTCTGGGCAATGAGCACCCAAGTTCTTAATTAAGTTTTAGTGAATTAAGGTAACTTAATTAAATTATATTTTTTTCACACAGTTCATAGATACAACAAAAATGTTTTGAGAGCAATATTAATCTGCCTCACAGCCTGCATATATGACAGGCAATGTTGTTGGTGTTGTTACTGAGACTGGTCAAATAACTGCATGCTAGTTGTGTAAGCTGGCAAAACAACTGTAACTGCTAAATAACTTCGTATAGAATTAATAGGTAAAAACAATAGAATTCTGATATTTAGCAGCAACTAGATGGGGATGGGAGGAAAAACACTGAACCTTGAAAGGAAAGAAGAATGAAACTTCTTACTGTAAGGGTGGTTGAATACTGAAACAGTTTGCTCAAAGATGTTATTGAGTCTCTCTCCTTGGAGATCAAACCCCAGCTGGACACAGCCCTGAGCAACATGCTCTACATGTCCCCACTCTGAGCAGACTGGTTGGACTAGATGATCCTCAAAGGTTCCTTCCTCCTTCCAACTTCAACTAATCTGACTCTAACCCTCACTTCTGATGCTTGCTCATTTTTGTGTGCTTGATTTTGTAACAGTCTGGGTCTTTTAATGTTAGGTAGGTATGTATGCATGTGTGTAGAGATGGGGAGTGTGGACATGAACACATATATGTATAAAAGAATACAATAGTCAGTGCTAACATTCATATCGTGACATACAAGTTGTACATCAGATCTGATATCGAGTCCTGTGAAGGTTAATTCTTTCCCTCAGGCAATGGGGTAAGCACCGGTTTAGAAGGAAGAAAACCAAGGTTTGTTTCCAGATCTACTTTCTGACCTGCAGCACAACCATGAAAAATCCTCTGAGTTTATATTGTCTATCAGTTATGCCAGAAGTCAACCGTCTCTCAACATGTTTGTGTGGAGTAAGATATCCATCTCAGCAGGAGCTTCCGAAGGTGTCTGGTACTGACTTGATCCTTTGCTCAGTGGATGAGAACAACAAGGAATCATTCTCTAAAAAGAAAGTTGATCCATTCGCCATGTCAGGATGTGCTTGAGGAATGATGTGGTTTTGACATGCCATGAGGTAACGGCTGAGGCAGGAAGGCAAGTACAGCCCCATACACTTGTGTGTAGGGTGCCTGAATTGCTTGAGCTTCCTCAACTGGAGCCATGGGGAATTAAGCAAGCAGCAGGCTCAAAAATGGAACTAACTAGTCAATCATTTTTCACTTTCAAAGAAAGACAGCTGAGAGGATGGCCCATAAGAACCATCACCTTCTCTCTTCTAGAGCACTTGTGGAAATCTACAGCGGGTTAGTATTGACCAAATTGTCTTCACCTGAAGAGAAAATGAATGCACGATTAATCCTGTGTTAATGGACACCATGTGTCTCCACACATAGATTGGTCTCACATACCGTTGCTACCAATCTTTGTCTGAGGACAGTGGAAAATTTTGGTGCAGAGCATGGGCTTGCAGGGCTACAGTTCAGCCTGTACATTCTGTTCTTTGTGATATAGAAAGAGCAGAGGGTAAGAAAAGCATTTCTTGGAAGCAGTCAAATGGAGTCAAAATATAAGGGAAAAGTACGTTTATGCCCTCAGATTTTTTGGTGGATTTTTCTGATAAATGTTTCAATTACGAATGTACTGCTTATGGCAAGTTATGCTAGTATTTTTCTTTTGAGATCTCTTCATATTTTTCTTGCTTTTCATTTAAAAAAGTATCTTCCTTAGTGAATCTTGAAACAATGGCTGAATATTTTTAATCTTCAGAGACATGCAAAGTATTCATAGGAAGCAGAAGTAATTCTTGAAGAAAAAAAAGAAAAGACCAAGCAAACAAGAAAACAAGCTAAAAAGCCAAACAAAACTCCTGAGAATTTCAAGAGAGGTGTTTAGCATTAGATTTTTTTAAACTGGAGACAGGGGGAAGCAAGTATTTTTCAGGTGTGTGAAAGAAATATCATCTTTAGATCCTATAGATGAGAGTGCTGCATGAATAAGGGTCACAAAACTGCCAGAACATGGAATCTGAGTGCCAAAGTCACAGAGGATATAATGAATAAAAGGCAGCATTGGCAGATTGTGTCAGTACCATGGAAGGAGAGACAAACCTGAATTTGGATGGGGAACCAGATTGTAGAAAGATCCTCACCTGGTCTTCTGCAAATATTTGACTGTCACAAAACAACTGAGCTCTGAGTTTCCATTGGGTTTTGTTGTCACTCCTAATGAACAGGGGGAGAGAAAATGGCAAAAGAGGGAACGAGGATGGTACAGAAAGCTTTTAGGAGAGAAGGAAATATCAGTGTTTGCACAACCCTTGAGCATTTTGAAGTCAGATGAGAAGAGAGTCTGAAAAGGAAGTGAGCAAAGTGCATTTCATCGATGTACAGCAATTTTCATAGAATCATAGAAGAGAGAAGTGCAGAGAGGAGGACAGGAAGCTTGTTCTGGTGAAGATGTGGCACCCAACCTGGCTGCCTGTTATGTCTTCACAATGCGGCAGGATTTTAGACAGAAAAGAAAGAGAAACATTTTCCAACTTCAAAGAGGGCTGGGTGTCCAAAGAAAGGTCTAAGGAGAGCTGTGATATATTATGTTGAAATGACCATGGTGACCAAAGTGATTTAAGGCTGTTAGAAGATGTGTGCAAGAGGTAGGACAGAGTGAAATGTGAACCAAGATTAGAGATGTCACCAAGAAAAAGGGGAATAAAGGCTGATGGGACATTAACGAAAGGCTGTGGAAGAGAAGCCACTAAGGGGAGGATAGGGACGGTAGATTCCAAAGCAAGAGGGATGGCTGAAAAGCCCTAAAAAAGGGAGAATACTAAAGAGGAAATAAACTAGGAGAAGTGGCTGTTAATTTGAAGGAAACTGACAATCAGATATGCAGAAACAAAAAAAAAATCCCCAAAGATCTTCATTCTGTCCTTGTACAACAATCTTCCAAGAAACATAGAAAAACAATGCCACTAAAAGCACAGAAAATTAGAAAAAAGAAAGCATGGAGTGAATATTTATTAAAGGAAGAAAAGAAACCTTATACCATTAGAGACTGGTCTAGAGATAGGACGTTGCCCTCCTGCCTCTGGTTGTTACAGTTCTTGGACTGAAATCCAAAACAAAAGCAGAAAAGGAAAATCCAGCCAAACTGCAATTGGCAGATTATTTCAGATTCCTGGCAAACTGCTGTGAAAGTGCCTTGCTTGCATTTTCTTAGACCCCTCACCAGCAGCTACTTCAGCCTTTCCAGTGATGAAGATGTCTCTCTCTCACTTACACATGTTGAAGCTGTTCCATCTTACTATAATTAATTAGTTATTCACTGGAGCAGAATCTAGGAGAAAGTGTCCTGCATCCCAGGTGAATGCCCAAACTAATGTATTATGGAGAAATTCCCACTTTCTCTTACTCATTAGGTCTTAATTCAGCTATGCAAAGCAGAGCAACATCAACAGAAGTAGTTTAAATGGCTCTGTCTCAAATAACCATACAATGCCCTGAGAAGAAGGTGAAAAGCCTAGTTTCAAGCTCTCCATCTATTGCATTTGAAGCAGCGCTTTGGACACTTAGGAAGATGTAGCCACAGGAGTATAGAGTTTTCTTGGGCTGAGGTCTTTCATTTACATCTGGGGCATAAATTGGTTGAACTACAGATTTACTCATCTGTAGAACATAAAAGGGCTGTCTTTTGTCACAGAACTTAAGTCTTTCTTTCTTAAAGAAGAATTTTTAAGCAAAAGAGAGAAAACATAATGCATAGAGACTTTCCAATCCCTTACTTGTAGGGGTATCAGCAACTTCTGACTCTTGACTATTTTTTTCAAAAATGAAGATTGCAGGTTGAGTAGAGAAACAAAACCAGCAGGTAATGAGTGAGTTAGAGTGATACTGCTTTAAATATGGGTGTTTCATGTGTCTGCTGTACCTCGTGCTGCCTTGCTACACTACTTAGAGCAGTATGGAACATCTTTGCTAAGGGTAAACCAAAGGGTAAAACAAATCAGTTAATTTTCACGTCTAGACTAGTCAGTGAAATATAGTCATGTAAAACATATCAACATGCAGCTATTGATGAGGGTTTTGAGGAAAATCACATATAATATCACCATTGCTGTGAAAATCAGCTCTTTTGGAGTATGAGTCACTGAGAGATCTGTATAGAGCACATCTGTGAGATGGCACAGCTGCAATGACTTCATAATCTCCTCTAGCCACTCTTGGGGACTTCCTTATTATGAATGCTGATTGACAGGACACATCTTTGTCCATACAGAAAGGCTCCCATGGCATTATCTGTGCAGTGCAGAGAGTAAGGTGGAGGAAGATGGTCAGGAGATGCGTAGGGAACAGGTTTGGTGACAGGACTGAGAAGTTCACCTGTCCTTGGTCATAGTAAGCAATTTCCCACACCAAGAGGAGAAACAATGGAAAATACTCCTGCTACAAAGATTTTTCCCTATTTTTCTTATGAGTCCACTTTAAGTATTGAAAAGCTACAATAAGGTCTCCCCAGAGCCTTCTCTTCTCCAGGCTGAACAACACCAACTCTCTTAGCCCATCCTCACAGGGAAGGTGTTCCAGCCCTCTGATCATTTTTGTGATCCTCCTCTGGACCTGCTCCAACAGATCCATGTCCTTCTTGTGTTGAGGACTCCAGAGCTGGACACAGTACTCCAGGTGGGGTCTCAGCAGAGCAGAGGGGCAGAATACCTCCCTTGACCTGCTGGCCACATTCCTTTTGACACAGCCCAGGGTACAGGTGGCTTTCTGGGCTGCAAGTACACATTGCTTGATCATATCCAGTGTTTCATACACCAGTACCCTCATAGACCCACTCCTCAAAACCTTCAAGGTCCCTACAGACCGCACCACTTCCCTCAAGCATATCAACCGCACCATTCAACCTTGTGTCATCTGCAAACCTGCTATGGGTGCACATAATCACACTGTCTATGCCATTAACAAAGATGCTGAAGAGTACTAGTCCCCACATGGACCTCTGAGGGACGCTGCTTGTTACTGATCTCCATTTCGACATTAAGCCATTGACTGCAACTTTTTGGATGCAGCCATCCAGCCAATTCCTTATCCACAAAATGGTGCATCCATCAAATCCATATATCTCCAATTTACAGACAAGGATGTTCTGTGGGACCATGTCAAAGGCCTTAAAGATGCCAAGGTGGTCAAGACAGATTATATCAGTTGTATGTACCTCTACTACCTTGAGGTCTTTCAGATTGCTTGTCTATTTCTCTTCATCTTTCCCTGGGTGAAACTGGGAGATGCCAAATGTTTGTTGTCAGATCAGCTTTGATTTTGCAGGCTTTAAGGAACATGAGACAAAGAAACCTCACATTTCCTATCAAACCCATGGACCAAATTAATATTGGAACTTGGATCCCTCTTGCCTGATAATCAGGGTAGAAAAAGAATACTTTCCAGGACCTTACCTCTATTTTTAAAATTTATTTGCTGTTGCAAATACATCCTACACATTTGTTTTCTGTTTCTCATAACAGCCTTAACAATACTTTCATCAGCCTTCCATTGCTTTATTCTATTCATTTACGGCTGCCCCATGTGGTGTGGATGATTTTTTCAGATAGCGCCAGTGACAAAAATGAGATTTGATGATGAAGGCAGTCAAGCAAATCCCTAGCAGTAGCTTGTTGTTTCTGGATTATGATAGCATACCCATATTTCCATTTCATACTGGAATTGATAGCATACCCATATTTTAAGATAAAAGGAGGCTTTTTCTCAAGGAAAAACAAAAGGTAGTCAAATCCAGTGATTTTATGCATTTGATACTCGTTGTTGACTTTGAAGACATGATACCCAACAGAACAATCCCCCTAAGTCCCTTACATGGGAATGCTGGGGAGTCAAAAAATCAGGTGGTGTAATAGGGAAAGACTGAAGCAGCTTTACACCCTGCAAAAGTGAGGATAACTGGGAGTGCTGTTTGAAGATGAGAAGTTGCTTTGCAAGAGAAAATTCTTGCGCAGCACGATACTGGGATGCTGCTGGCTATGTGACAGGCTTTGAAAACAGTTCTAAACATTGTCCAGAGCTGAGTAGTGCATGCAAAGTTACCTAATGTAAGCAAGAAAGTGCTGCCTACAAGATGGGGTTCTTCTTCCTTCGATGGCAAGCAGCATCATATGTATCAGTGTAGGATAAAGGACCTTTTCCATTCTGCACCATAATCTGGCACTTACACTGCCTGAAGTGAAATGCTTTTAGTTTTCTTTTTTCTTCATCTGATGAAGCATTTCTGAGCTTAGTCTGTTTATGGTCACACTTTCTAAGAATTTTTCATTATAAACAGCCAAAGGTTTAGTAAATTATTAACTGTTCCTATAAGCATCTTACAGATATAAGCACCTGGATAAGAGACATTTTTAATGACGAAAAACTGTGGTGTGGGGAACCCATTGGGCTGCTGGGTTTTCTGAAAGCTAATTGCAGAATGCTAATGAAAAGTAATAAATTATCCTTTTACAGGTAATCTTCAAGAATATTTGACCACATTCATTTTCAAAATGAACATTACAGAGTTTTGGGACAATTGCTCTAGGATCCTTCTCTGTCTGATTGTGAAAAGACCCGTGATGGGGCTAGTTTGGAACCAGTTTCAGCTCAGAGCTTGTTGTATGAACTCTGATCTGCAGTGGAACTGGGGGTGCTGTGAAACTTTGCATAGTAGCTATTTGGAGTTGTGCATCCCACAGAGGTTCTGGTTCTGGCTCTTGGTCTGGAGAGAGAGGAACGGCTCTGGTGTTCCCATGGCACCACTCGGAAAATGAGAAACTGAAACAATCCTTTACCCCATCTGTGCTTGGCTCACTGCAACCAGCTCCACTTAGTCACGCTTCCCTGTGACACCTGGGATCTTGTCCTAAATAAGCAAAAATCTTGTGACAACAAAGTAACTGCAAAGAATTAGATCACAGGAGGAAAAACCATACTCAACTTGAAGGAGGAACCCAAACCCAGCTACAGGTCTATGCCAAGAACCCTTGTGCCACAACCGAAGTATTTGACTGACACAGACTTTATTCAGCACGAAGGCTAAACGCACCTCCTTGCTCACATCCAGAGGGGGTTTTCAGCACAGACACACCTGTGGGAAAGGACAGTAGCTTCCGCTAGCCATAGCTTTGGCTCTCTCCATCTGTACCCTGAAAGTTTTCTCTCATGTTGAGTCCCTAAGCTGGTCTGGTTACGTAGAAGGTGACAGGATCAACAGCTCTTTCCAGGGTCCTTGATCATGAGATCTAGGCTGTAAGCTGTGGAAAACTAAGCTGTCCTTGCATGTTTTGAGAGCCTGCAGCAGCTTCAGCCCCATCCCCTTCAGACTGGATATTTCTTTATAATCAATCTCCTTCATACATTGATAAATGGAGGTTGTTTGAGAATCTAAGGGGGAAAAAAAAATCTAAAAAAAGAGGAAAGGCTTCTCACATGTTTGAAAAATTGCTTCACAGACCAACAGCCTCCTGTCCCTCCTCCATCCCCTCCTGTGCCTCTCAGAACGTTGGTGGGCTGCATTTTTCCCTGTTCAGCTCCCCTCTCCCATGCTGGGGCCAGTCACCTTGTACAAAGTCAAGTGGCTGCAGAAGCCATGCAAGCAGGTCAGCGCCCGGGTTGTCTGCTCTTGGCGGACAGATCCTGCACGGGAGCTTGGCTTGGGCTGCTGTGTTGGAGCTTCCCTCAGCATCTTTCCTGCTGGAGTTAAAAACACAAGGCTAGATTGATGGAGGCGTCAGAAGTACATTTTCCCAGAGGTCAACTAAATTCAGGTAATGATGCAATGCCGCAGTGCACTCCTCCTAATCCAATCAAATAACGTAACCATTTAGGCTCTATCAAATATAGTTCAAGGTAAGCATGTGAAACGTGGCTGCTCCTTGGCTGCTGGCAGCTCTCCTAAGTACTGAGAATCAGATCAGCGGAAGGAAAAAAAAGCCTCCCGTCTCCAAAGAGAAACTTTCCCACAGACACACACTTGGGAAAAAGACAATACTTGAGTGTGTGGCTTCTTTTGCCAGGCTTTTTGTTTGGGTTTGGGTTGGGTGTTTTTGAGGGCAATGATTTTTGTTTTACTCCCATCTTCCCATTTTAAAGCCTATTTGTTTTAGGTCCAGATGGTTTCTAAAACTGCTGATGAACTTGGGTGCCTTATTTTATGGGTTGAAACCATGTCTGGAGTGGGGAGTCCTGATGTGTTCTCAGATGTGGGCAGAATCAGTACACTAGGGAAACTCAAGCCCTTTTAAAAACCACTCAAATTGAGTGTCCCGAAGTTGATATGCCAGAAAATATTCATTTCTGGAACTCTTTGGCCTTCACCTTTGCAACTGTACATCTTTGCTCAGTAAACTCATCAATGTTACTTAAGCAGTTAAAAACATCAGATCAGGGAATACAAGTCTCTGTATAATTCATCTGGTATTGGTAAGTACTGTAATATTGTTTCTCTATAAACTTAATCCACCGAACAGTAAATGCAGCAGCAGAAATTCACACAGCTATTGATCTGATTTATTCCTTATTAAATATTAATTGAAGTTTCTCCATCATGTCCCGTGAATGTGGTCCAGCTGTGTGAGAAATATATGTGTATTTGTCTTTCATATTAATGCAGGGCATTCGTCCCAACAGCAGGCAGCATCCACAAACACACCGGTCATTTCCCATGCAGAACATCTGAATAAAAGCAAATTGGAGGTACTCTGAAGATCTATGTGCTACCTCAGTGTAACCAGAGTTAGTTTTTTGGTGTAACCCCACCAAAAAGAGATTTTTCTGGCTTTGGAGAGTGGCTGTCCCTCTCCTATCTTTGCATGTTCTGCTCCCCACTGCAACACATGGTGCTGGTGTCATTTAAGTGTTCATGGTGGACTTTCCAAAGGAGTGAGCCTTGCAAGGAGCAGGGTGCTGTGCAACTTCCTCAGGAGGCTCCAGGATGTGGTCAATTCTTAGTTACCTGTGATGGGATTACCCAGGACAGGGATTAACCCTGCTGTGGCTGCAAAGCCCTGAGGCCGGACCTGGCTGTGCTGGCTCAGATCTGCAGCCAGCAGGACCCTACTGGCTCCGAGCTGCAGATACTTGTGGATCTGGGCTCCCCTGGGATGTGCAGCTGCTACAGACGGGTTAAGCTTTAGCCTTGTTTGGTCTCTTGCTTTTGTGCGTTACTTTGCAGAATGAGGATAGAACTGCAAATTGGTGTCCCCGCAATGAGCTAATCACACTGGAGCTCTGATAAACTCACCTTATTAATATAAAACCTGCACTGAAGGAAAATGAAGCCCTGAACTAATTAACACTGGTTTTCTCCTTCTGTTTCAGAGCCCCTGACTTTTGTTTTCTCATGAACCCCACGTGTTCCTCTCCCCATTTACAAGTGTTTCTGTGGTGTTGTTGCACTGATGTGATGTATAAGGACTGAAACATCTCCTCTCCTCTGACTTATTTGTGTTTCCTGCCTGCTGTGAGCTCAGGGGCCTGACTCTGCCTGAACAGGTGTTTCTTTGGAATCTGGTTGCTCTCTCTGAGTAAACTATGCTGTTGCCAGTGTTTACTGAAGGGATTTGTTGACTCTGAAAAGCAACTATTCCTTCCACATCGATTGTGACTCTCACCAGCCACTGTTTTGAACTGCGCATTGTTTTCTGAGCAGCTCCTTACCCTGGCCAAGGCTTTCACTTCACTCAAGAGCAGCTCCTAAGTCTGTAAGTGGGTCTCTGTTGGGTTTTTTGTAAGCTTGTTATTAGGTGACTCTCTTCAGCACTATACAAGAGTTAACCATGACAGCTCCAGTCATCCCAGGGCTAAATCCAAATTATCGTAGAGGAGTGGACAATGCACCAGCCTTCATCCTACATCCAGACCTGGTCCCTTCTGAGTACCCCTGGGCACTCCCATGGGAATGCCTGATGTGACAATCAGGCTAGATGAGGGATAAGCCATGGTAGA
Organism: Coracias cyanogaster; assembly: GCA_033124195.1. Classification (NCBI taxonomy): domain Eukaryota; kingdom Metazoa; phylum Chordata; class Aves; order Coraciiformes; family Coraciidae; genus Coracias; species Coracias cyanogaster. Next base: position 13,078 of record JAVSBS010021142.1, read on the forward strand.
CATATATCTCGCTTTATTCAGGGATATATGGGCTTTGATGTTGAGATTGAAGTGTCTGGCTCTTCCTGAATGATCAAGACACTCCTGGATGTTGGCAGATATTTCCAATCTACTAGCCCATTGCTCTCCTCTGCTGCTTGCTTACTCCAGCCTCAACTGCAGAAGTCCTGGGGATCATGCTGACAATCTTGTGAGCCAAGTTGAACAACCATGGTGATGGCAAACCACCAACAGAACAGAGCACAAAGCTGCAAATGCAAGCTTTGATTTGGTAACAGCAATGCAAAGCACCTCTGCTAGACAGGAGTCCTGGGTCAGTCTTCTAACCAGATTCTCCCTTTCTTCTTTGCATGACTAATAAAGCACAGTATAAGAACTGTCCTACTCAGGAGAGGAGCTACGTTAGATGATATAATTGCTTTTATCTTTTCCCAAAGTTTGATTCTATAAAGGAATAAACCAACATGTCCCAAGTTCTGAGAAATCTGAGGGAATTTGATTTCGGCAAAGCGCATTTATTAGAACAGTCTTTCCAAGGCATCTTTTCTTTGGTTACATTTCGTTTTCTAAGTACACTCCAGAGGGAAAGATGTACTTTTCAGGTAAGAAATGCTTTTAAAGCTAAATTTTACACTGAGATATTCCTTTATAACACCAGTTGCCTGGGATAAGACACAGGTTCAGGCATCTCAAGTCAGAAGCTGCTTCTCATTTCTCAGGAAACAGACATTGTGGTAACCTCTGGTTTATTCTTGGGAGCAAGTAACTGGAACAGAGTTAAAGTACTGCAAGAACCGTTCATGCACATGATTTAAATCATGCTGTTCTGCTGACAAGCTGAAACCTACTAGGAAATGGGTTTTACTTGCTCTTTAAGTAGATAATTTTGGGGAGGGAACTGTGAAATGAGGGAAACTGACAGGAGCAGTGGTTGTGATGGTAACAAAGACAGACAAACTTCATAAAAAATATGTTCACTAGGCATTCAGAAATAAACAATTCTTTACTTTCTGCGTAAAAATGACATCTCTAGATAATATCCCCTGAATGCTTATTTTTGTTCCTTTCATTTTACTGACAATTTTATGAGTGAAAACTTCCTTAACTTGTCTCCATTTTACTAATCCTTTGAGCCACGGGGTAGGAAAAAGGTGCCAAGATTAGAATTCAAGGAATAAAGGATAAATGTGGAGCAGAAATTACCCATCCTTGGCCTTGACATTGACTCCTCGCTTTTCCTCTGGCAAGTTTCTCAAGGCTGTATACAATATAGTGTCCAAAAGATTAGAAAAGTATCCAAACTGTGCAGCATGCTGGGGGAAGAGGGGTGTGTCATTCTTGTGCTCAGCATGCAGCTGTCCAGAGCAAGCCAGCAGAAGATGCTGATGACAGAGATGATAAAATCTTGGCTATCCACTGCTTGATTCATAGCTGCAGAGAGGTGCCTCTGTTGCCCCTGAATCCAGCTCCTTTGAAAGTGTCACAGCTCCTTCCTGACTCACATTGTGTCCAGCCAGATGAGATCTTTCTGGCTTCTCTGTTTTGACTTACAGGGCTCCATCTCAAGTGTAGAAATAGAGTTTTCAGACAAAAGGGAGAAGGAAGAGAAAGGACCTTCCTTCACCCAGGGATGAGGGGTTGGAAGGATATTTATTCCAGCACAGGGCAGGATTAAGCATCTCTTTATCTCAGCAGTGGTAAACATTTGTCTAACTTGCTCTTTAAAAGCTCTGTAGGAGGAGCTTTTCAAATTGTCTGAGGTCTTTCTTCCTCTAATAGTCTAATGTGAACCATCTATTCTGGAAAATTCTCTTTCTCCATAGGCCTCTTTCATAGCAGACATTGTATAGGCTGGAAGACCATTGATATATCTTTCCCATATCATAATTTTCTAAACAAAACAAAGCCAGTTTCCCCACAGGCCATTTTTAAACATGCCACCCTTGCTGTTATCCTCTGGACTCTTTCCAATCTTTCTACATCTTAGTGGGATGCCCGATACACCAGGTGAGGTTTCACCACCAAGGTACTGGAGAATAATTCTAATTACCTTGTGTGTCTTCCATATGTTAATTCAGTCAGGAATGCGATGAGCCTTTTCTGCAACAGCAGCATATTTTTGAGCCCTATTTAGTGGTCAGCTCTCACCCCGACTTCTTTTCTGCAGTATTATTGCTTAGCCAGTTATTTCCCATTTTGCACTGGAATTCTCCTTCCTAAGCAGAGCACTTATTTATTGATTTTGTTTTTATCAGAGCAGCTCCTCAATATGTCAAGATCATTTTGGTTTGTGAACCTGTCCTCTGAGGTTACTGCAATGTCTCTCAGCTTGACTTCATCAGCAAATTTTATGGGCCTTTTCTATACTGTCATCCAAGGTATTAAAGATAATATTGAATGAGCCACATGCATGAAAGACCCTCACAGGACCCCTTGTAACGCCCTCTGAGTTTGATAGCAAGCTCCAATTAATGGTTGAAATGCTGAATACACCTGAATCCAAGACATGTCTGTAATCTAAACTTCACCTCTGTTCGCAAGGTTCATTAAAGAGAAAGAATTTAATGTATGAACACCACTCATTAACTTCACCAGGGCAATGGTCATTTCCTATATACAGAGTGGCAGGTAATGGAGGTTAGGGTTTATTGCATCTCTTGAACTGTCATTGGGAAGAAACAACCTATATGTCCTCATCCAAGGCAAAGGATGATAAATTACCCTTCTTTAGTAGAGGGGCAAGGCACCCCCAGCTGCCTCACATTTATCAATGGGAAAAGGGCTGTATAGGCCAATTCTTGCGAAACAGCTGACGTATGACATCTTCTTGTCCTGCTGTCTTTCCCCAAGGTAGCTTAGATAGTCTGGCTAAACACAATTTGAATGTCTGAACTTCTTAGAGCAGAGAAAAAAGCGTCTTGGGTGTGAATAAATACATTCGCAATGATGAACATGGATTCTAGAAATATTTTCAGTATCATCTTTCACTCAGCTGCTTATAGGATGTTATGAAGGACTCTAAGAAAGCCTCAGTGAAGCCAGCTTAAATCACATCCACCACTGCCTTCTCTTCTAACACTTGGGCTACCTTGTCAAGGAGGAAATTTTGTTGATCTGACATGATATATTCTTCACAAATTCCTGTTGGCTGGTTCCTGTCACCTGGTTTTTACCATGGTGCCTGTAGTTTGTTCAGTAATTCCTTTCAGAGTCAGTCTAGGGATAAAAGCAGGGCTAACTGGCCTCGTGGCTTTGGGTCCCCTTTCCTTTATATACTTACCTTTCTCTTCAGTCCTCTGGCATCTCTCATGTCTTCCACAATTCCTCAGAGATAATTGCAATTGGTTCACATATTAGTTTGGCGGACTCCTTCAAATTCCTTTGGTGAATTCCATTATACCTTACAAAGTTGAATACTTCTATCTTATCTACACATTCTTTAACCTATTCATTTTCCATTTGAGCTTGTCCTCTTGTCCTCTTGTTAAAATTAATTGCCTTAAGTAGCTGTTCATAATTAATTTTTAGCGTCCTCTGCAGCAAAGAGAATATTGAATTCTTCAGTCTTCTCTGGATCATATGCTATTTATTCTCCTTCCCCGTTAAGTAATGAACCAGTACTTTCCTGTGTTTTTTCCTACTTTTAGTGCATTTATAAAACCTTTTCCTATCACTCTTTATGTTTCTTTCAACATGTAACCCATTTTATCCCAAACCATCCCTGAGGTTTTTATCCCTTGTCCTTAATGACGCACTTTTTTTTGCTTTTTTGTGCCATTTTCTTTTCTTAGTTTATTTTCAGGCCCTTAAAAAGCTCCTGATGCAGTCATAATGGCTTCTTGCTGTGCTCTCTGTCCTTCCTCTGTATCAAGATATGCTACTATTGTGCCTTTAATACACTCTCTTGCTCTAACTGCCAGCTCTTCTGCCCTCCTTTATCCCTTAAATTACCTTCCCAAGAGACCCTACAGATAAATTCCCTGGGTTTGCTGAAATCTGTTATTTGGGGGTTTTTTTGGGGAAGTCCATTTTCTTTCCTTTATTCTCTGACTCCTTCCTGTTTCTTATAACAGTGATTCACAGTTCTTTCACTTTCTCTTTTTAGATTCTTCACCAGTTCCTCTCCATTAGACAGAACTAAATCCAAACCACTTTCTTTCCTTATAATTTCCTCCACCACTTGATACATCCCTAATTCATTTCAAGGGCTTTGTAGATAGTTTCAGCCCACTGTGCTTTCCAAACAAATATTTGGGCAACTCATGTTTCTTATTGAAACTACAACCTGTCCTTCAGGTGTCCATGATCTACAGAAGACCCTTCCCCTCCCTTTACTCCTTCTCATACTCATTTGGAGACAGCAGCAAACCTGAATAACTTCTGAACTTCATGGAAAATGCACATGTTGTTGATGTAAAACACGACATCATCTTTCCTTTCTGTCCTTCCAGAACAAGCTGTCTTCCTTGAAGACACAGTCCCATTTTCCTGCTTATCCCACTGTTAAGGTAGGACGGTCCTTCTCAGTGGGAGGGTATATGAAGTACTGGGTTCCTTCAGAATTTATTCATTATTTTTTTCTTTTTAAAAAATATAATAATTGCTGTAGTTTATGAAGTCTGGAAAGATCTGGGACAAAAGGCCATTGCCAAGATGGGTGGCCACACTGTCAGTCTGTAAGAACAGGCTCTGGCTTGCTTCTCTGTCTGGATGTATGCAAGTCTCAGTTCTGGTTGATTCAGCCATAGCAGGGGGGCTGAAAGAGCTGTTTCTTGAGGTAACGTCTCATGTGCAGATATATTTGAGGCTCCAGGGGTGGGGTTAAGATGCAGAAGAGTCATACTGCCTCAGATCACACTCCTTTTACCTCAATAACCTGTATTTGTCTATGGTCATAGAAGATGCCTAAAGAAAGAATATCAAAATAGAGCTGGCACATACTGATATTGCCCCACTTCCATAGCGTACTGTCCCATCTTCAGGCAGAGTCTAGCTTGATTTTTTTGCATGCTGCAGATTATATCTCTGCTTTGAGTTTAACAGGCCCTGATAGTCTTTTCTTCCATGCAGTGCCTAATTGCTTTTTGAACCTATTTATAATTTCCAGAGCATCTTATTGCAATGAAATCCATGATTTAATTATGCACTGTGTGAACAAGCACTCTTTGTGTAAATCTTCTGGCTGATCATTTCATCTGTTACTCACTAGTTCTTGTGTAATGACTCCATGCTGTGCAAAATTCTGTTACAGCCTCTCCACATCTCTTCCTTTTCAAGGCTAAAGACTCTGTCATTGCTCTGAGCTATTCTTTGCCTTTGATCCTCTCTCTTGTCTTTCACTGTTACCTTTCAAGTTCTTCTGCTCCTTTCTTAGATGGGATAACCAGAAATGCAGATGCTGCCCTGGGAACATAAGTAGCATACACCAGACTGGAAGGAAATGTTCTGGCTTGTTCTTTATTCTTGTACTAATAAAGCTTATTTGACCACTGGCCTCCTGCTGACATCGTGTTGACATTTCCATGGAACTGTGTGCACCGAGTCGATGTCTCTTTTGGGAGGTATATGTAAAAAGTTAGAGTTCACTGTTGTGTAGGTACAGCTAAGTTTAGTTTTTACCTGGAGAAGAAAAAAAGTTTTTTTTTCCTGGAGAAGAGAAGGTTCTGGGGAGACCTCATTGTGGCCTTCCAGTATCTGACAGGAACCTACAAGAGAGCTGGGGACTTGTTGTGATAGGATGAGGGGTAATAGGTTCAAACTGGAAGAGGGTAGATTCCTATTAGAAATTAGGAAGAAGTTCTTCACTGTGAGAGTGGTGAGACACTACAACAGGTTGCCCAGCGAAGCTGTGGATGCTCCATCCCTGGATGTGCTCAAGATCAGGTTGGATGGAGCTTTGAGCAACCTGGTCTAGTGGAAGATGTCCCTGCCCATGGCAAGGGGGTTGGAACTAGATGATCTTTAAGGTCCCTTCCAAACCAAACCATTCTATGATTCTTTTTCTTGCCCCACCATACAATTCTTTATATCTATTGGCACAGAATTTCATTCATCAGTTTCTCTCCAAGCATCAGAAGATGATTCTGCAACGTTTTGCAATTTTTATGACAGCTTCTAATATCCTATCTGCAGTAAACGTTGTTGTTGTGTTACTCAAGATTTTCTGCCCCTAGTCAGGTGTTCCTATTGATTATGCTGTTATTCTGGACATATATCTATTGTTTTGTTTTGTTTTTCTTAATTTTTTTAAATCAGTCTAAAAAATTAAGAAAAGAGCCTTTTCGTAGGCACTGTAGATCTACATTAAAAATTCTTAAAGTGTTTTTTCTGGATGCCCTCAAATATTCCCAATGAAGTAGAAGAGTTTGTCTTTATGTGTGGCTGTTTAAGAGCAGCTCAAGACTGGTAGCTTGTGATCTTTCAGTGATCTAGAGCCTCATATAGCTCTGACTCTCGTAAGCTACCCTTAGCGATGAAAAGGTGGTTTTCCTTTAAGAGTTCATATAATAAATGTTTAGGGCACTGACAACAAGGAAATTATTAACTTCACTTTAAGGAACTGTGACATTCTTTGCAGCTGTGGTTGCAAGCAAGTGTTTAGTAAGTGGGAGGCACTACAGAGCAAGTCCCTTTATCCATCACATTACCCTAATAATTAAACTGTCAGCCAGGGATGTCAGGCTTTAATAGAAAAAAAAAAAAAAAAAATTGGAATCAAACAGTGGTAAAAAATTGTGACTATTCCTCCAGTTAAGCCTATAATTTTTTTTATCTTAATCATGATGTTTGCTCAGAACACACATTTTAAAATGTTTTTTTAATACTTTTTATATGTTTTAAAATAACAAGAAGTTATTTAACCACTCTCCATTGTTCCTCTGACTCTGAGAAACAATTATACTAAGACTCATTGGTATTTATTTTAACTGTGTTTTATTTCTAAAATGAACTCGGGGGGTATTTTCTAGAATCCCCAGGCATCTTTCCCCTGAGGATGTAAATCTGCCTGATGGTCTGCTTCTTCTCAAATCTCCCTTTGGTCTCTTTCTCCAGGCTGTCAGGTCAGGTCTCTATTAGAGGGAGAAGTCACCCAGCTGCTCTGGTCCCTTTGCAGCAGGACACGGATGGCTGGTCTCTATATTTCTGTTCTACACCATGGATTCTCCAGGTTCTTTGTCCTGCTTTCTGCTTCCCAGCTTGTGGTTCAGGTAGCAACATATTTGCTATAATGAAATAGGTGGCACCAGACTAAGGCCACAGAGCATGATCAGAGGACCATGAAAAACATAATAGTGAAGTGAGGTATTTGTTCCTGGCAGGTGGCTCTTCCCTGACTCAAAGACATCATCCCTCAAAAAGACAGTCTTTTCTCCCTCTCTCACCTTTGCTTTTGGGATGTCTTGATAAATGTTACCTAACTGTAAGGATAAACTTTGAGATAAGAATAGTTGGAAAAGAGATAAGCCCCCTGAGATCTTTTTCTCTGATCAGTAGGGCCACCGGTCATCATCATGCTCAGCCAAAATCTGTTTAATCCAGAAGACTCAAGAGTCTTAAAATATCTGTATCTGATCCAGATGGCCACAGAGGGATGAATGGTATTTGTGAATTCACACCTAAAGAAAAAGGCCAAAAGTCAAAATTATCAGCTACCCTTGGAATAGTCATAAAGAAGATAATAATAATGTCTGCTTCTACATTTTGACCCATATTTTTCTACACTTGGAATAATAAAGGAATATAGCACACACCACACTGTGTGAATAGCTGGAAAATGCTGATTTCTTTATGTTATCACTTTCTTTAATGACTCCCTGTGGCATATGACATTGTGACTGTCATCGCCTTTGTCCTCTTCTAACTAGGACCAGACAGAGAGAAGTGCAAGGTTTTAGTATCCCATTACCAATTTCCTGAGCAACAGAATGCCAAGTTCCAATTTGCGTTCTAATTTTAACTACAGTATAGATTTTTAAATAAGCCTCAAGCTTCCTATTAACATGATCTGTCTGCTCCTTTGGTGCTCTCATCCCATTCTGATCGACCCATGAATGGGTTCCCTGTATTATTCATTGTACACTAAATTAAGCTTTTAGTGTTAAAGGCTTTCAAGTGTAGCATTTCTTCTGTAGAACTCATTACCTGTGTCAATACACAAAGCAGAAGCGCTTAATAGATTTAAAACATCTAGTATCTGCCCATTTTTTCCAGCTGTTATTAAGATTCAGGAGCATTTGTTGTTCTGGTAATATTCCTTATTGTCCTGACGTTAATTTCATTAGTCAGCGAGCATGCAGTATGGAGTTCCAAAGTGTCTTTGCATCATATGAACTTTAATTAGTCTTGAGGTTTGCTAAAAAGGGTTAGGTAAATGAAAACTATTATGGCCGATCATGGCTTTGTACACCTTTGGAAATTAGGAAATCTGTTTTCATCACCTGTGAGAAAGCAGGAAGAGTAGCAGAAGAAAAACTCCGTCTACAGCCCTTGTTTCAACCACAAAATAAGCAAAAATGAAATGCAGGTTTTGATGGTATACTGCTTGAGTTCTGTTACGGCCCTTGAACTTAGATTTTGTGGGGAAACATTTGGATAAGTGTATAGCTCCCAAGCTGCATTTCCCTGCACTGCTCACTGAGGCAACCTGCAGAACTGGTCACCCAAAGATATGTGACCCCTGCCTCACTCTGGCCAGAAGAATTAAAGAGATAACTTGACTATATGTTTACTAACCCCTCAGGTAACACCTTCTGAAGATGACTGCACAGCTTTCTGTGAAAACTGCTGTCCCAAGCATGTGCAGGGCTGGTGGCTCTATTTATACTGAATATTTTCTTTCCAACCCCTCCAGTGTCGAAAATATATCTCCCTACCCCCAAGCTGCAATGTAGAATCATAGAATCATTCAGATTGGAAAAGACCCTTGGGATCATCAAGTCCAACCATCAACCCTACTCTAGAAAGTTCTCCCCTAAACCATATCCCCCAACACCACATCTAAATGACCCTTAAACACATCCAGGGATCGTGAGTCAACCACCTCCCTGGGCAGCCTATTCCAGTATCTGAATACTTTTTCTGTGAAAAATTTTTTCCTAATGTCCAATCTAAACCTACCTTGTTGCAGCTTGAAGCCATTCCCTCTTGCTCTACTGTCCCTTTGCTTTACTGTTCTACCATTTATGGGCCATGCATTAAACTGAATCACTGAACCCAAAACATGCATCATTTTACAGAGGTAGGTTACAGTGATTTGGGTTTAATGTACTCCACTCCTTCACTTGCTCAAAGAACCAATTGCCACTAAAGCCTCACAAACCACTCAGCAGAAGCTATGGAGTTGAGAACTGTCATGGGGAAGAAATGGCCAGTGGGACTCATAAGGGGGGGTTGGAAAGATGTGAACTTATCTGCTGTGGGAGGGAAACATTAATGGAGCAACACCCTCAGACACAGCTCTCTGAGTAAGATTTCCTTCACAGACACAGCATGCATGAGTTATGGGCATTTGAGGGTTTGCTTCATTTTCAAAGAAAGCTGAGATACAAAGAGCAGCTTGCAGAGCAAATGAAAACTACCAGCTATCTCAAAACTTCAGTCTTCTATTTGATCCAAAACTAAACCCTCCTGGGTTTTCTGCCAAGTCATTTCACTTCTGTTAGTTGAGGACTAAACTCCTACTGTACAAATAATGGCCAGCCAATGTCTTGTTTAATTGACCTTGATGTAAATGGCAAGGAATCAGGCAGAAACCACTGCATGGCAAGAACAGAGCTAGCATTTAGACTCAAAGTATGAATGAGCAGGAAAAGTTAACCATTTTGCTCATTTCAGCTCCTAATGCGAATTTCTTTTTTTTTTTTTTTTGGTAAAGGATTACAGGACCATTGAAAAAAAGCTGCAAAAAAGGTTTTCTGTGTCTTGTGGCTTAAGGTCACGAATCTTCCGGTTTATGCCCTAGGGCTGCAGCGACTGTGTCTCATCAGTGGCTGAGATCAGATAGTTTTGTGGTGGATTTGTTTTTTTTCAGAAAGACACGTTACAAGCTCATTCTTTGCAAAGATGGAGTTCATAAAGGAGACTGGCATGTCAGGGTTTGCCTCCTCCCAGAAGATTCTAGTCCTTTCCATCTTTTCCAAGATAATAGCTCCCATATGACATGTAAATGTTTAAAGCAAAGATCAACTTCCTTTTTTTTCCTCTTATTCTTTTTTTTTGATAACAGAAATAAAACAGAGAGAGAGAAAAAACATTAGAGGTTTAATGACTGCATTGTTTGGGAGTTGGTAGTCAGACTCCAGGAGCTTAAACAGATGACCTGACAGAGGAGGTGGGTGTAACGCATTCTGTTGTACTGCGTAATGTATTCTGAGCCTCTTGGCTTCAGGCGAGAGAACAAAAAAAAAAAACAAAAACAACCAAACCCCAAAACCACAAAACAACCCCAAACCACCAATAACCAGAAATAATCCTGGTTAGGGGGAAGAAATGATTTCACCTCTGTTGCTGTTGAGCAGCCCCTCCCTGCTTGTCCCCATCTTCACTCCTATACCAAGGTGAAAACAAGAAATCAGTAAGCCAGGAGTAGTGTCAGTGTGGAACATCTTCCAGTCTGCCTTTGTCTGCTTGCTAATAATGAAAGTCTATTTATAGCTCAGTGCAGAGCAGAGAGAGTGTGCTGTGGGTGACAACGTGATATGGATTTCACAGTCCATCAGTTTGGATTTCAAGTTTACAGTCCTCTCTCGGACTAATTGAGAAGTCAGACGCTGTTTTGGGATGTTACAGGCAATGCAAAAGAGGGCACTTGGTGCTTGTTTAGCGAGCATTTGGGGTCAGGTTGGCTGGGGCGACGTCAGAGCACTCTGAGATCAGTCAGGATTTGCACAGTGGCCTGAGAAAACCCATCTCGTGGAGAGAGGTTTTGCATGCTGAGCATCAAGGTGCTTGTGGGCTTGGTATCTGTCATAGCCCATCACTTTGTGGTAATTATGAGCAGAAGTCCCAGATTAGACTGCAGCCTGGCCGTGGGATCAGGCACTGCAGCCAGGATGAGGGCATGGTTGTATCCATCCACCAGAACCTCCCAACTATCTCTTTTCCTTCTGCCCCTCTTGGCCCTAGCCACTTGGGCCACCAGTGTCCTAGCCCTACAGATATTGCTGGGTTTTCACCGTAAAAAGGAGCCAAAACTCGTGCAGCAACAAAAGGGGAAGGGCAGGAGATGTTTTGGCACAGCCCAGCTTCATCATTTCCCCTTTACTGTACTGGCAGAGTTGAAGGGTGCCATCAAGACAAAAATGGGGAAGTACTGGGAGAGAGATGCAGTTCCCTGCAGAGAGGAAAGGGGACAAACAGGGAGCTGGTGAGCAGCAGATTCCGCTGATAAACAGCTTCTGCTCCAGAAGCTTAACATGTTAAGTTGACAAAAATTGGTAAGAGAAATAGAGGCACAGAGGTTCAGATGATTTCCTTGCAGAGCAAGAAACAGAAGTCTTCTCCATCACAGCCCAGTCTATCACACTGATTCACTCATGAGCGGATCCTGCCACCACTTCGTAGGACCAGAAATACACCTATCCTTTCTGTGCAGGGGCAGAATAAGTGATCCCTGCCTGGTCTGTGCCCTTCCCATATATGACCACAGTGAACAATGTGCCAGAAGTGTGTCTGATCTGCTGTGATCATTGGTGTGGCTGGGTGGATGGGTCTCATTGCATCTGCAGCTTCATTGCTGCGCTGATGCCACAGCAGATTCATTGTACTCAGATTAGTGTAAATGGCACCAAACTAACAGGGAGAGGGAATACTCAGGTTGGACACCGAGTGGTCCTGAATTGCTGTCAAACTGCTGGGAGCAAGCTGCTGTCTGTGGTGCTGCGACTTGGATGCTTCTGATTCTACTTTTGCTTACTACAAGTTCAGTCCTTTGGGCTTCATTCCTTCCACTTGCCTCTTTCCAGGCATGTTTTCAGTGCATTCCTGTCAGACAAATACCTCGATGAAGCACTCCTGCCTGATGCCTAACCTCCCATTGTCATTTCAGCTAGTAAACCCTGCCCTCAAGGGTGAAAATTCCACACTTAGAGCTCCAGCTCCTCACCATGAGGAACTGAGGATGGAGTCCATGCCAGGGGCTATACTGTCCAAACACTTTATTTCCACACAGAAGGTGCTAAGAGTCATAAGCAGAAGTGCAGTTGCCTGTAGCTAGGCACTGCATATCACCGAATGCTGGCAGCTCCAAGATACGAGATCTATGCATTGTATGCAGTGATTAATTTTAAGCTTCTGGGTTTCAGACTTTCAGTCTTTGCCTTTTAGGTTTTTCCCTCCTGCAAGTGAATCTGATGTTGTAAGACTCACTCACAGCAGAGGTTATGCTGTCTTGGGGCAGGGAGGTAGACTACATGACCTTCTGCATTTTGATCCTATTTTCTAAGTAGAAAGACCATAGTAAAGATCAGTAATTTAATGTAAGAACAATCTTGTCTAAAGCACTGCAGGCACTAGATCCCTATTTGAGTCACTTCCAAACTGTTTTACTTTTCAGTAAACTCAGTACTATTTATGACTGCAGCAGTGGCTTCTCTCAGCTTCATGGTCAACTCTTGAGGAATTTCAGGGTTGTATGGGATCCTGAACATATTTAACAGTTAGAGATGGCAGTAGGCACCTAGACCAGCATTTACAAGCATGTTTGGATACTAAATTTCATCAGCCTAGTGAAAATTCCAATGCCTATATCTCTTTGGGGGGTCTGGCAACTAATGATTTGGCATTTTGGAGGCTGCTTATCAATCAAGGGCTGAGACTTGTTTTGAGATAAGCACTCACCCTACTTTCCACAGGTGTATGACCTCCTGAGGAACCTGTATATACGTAAGTCTATGGGACATGACAAGATGCATCCCAGAGTCCTGAGGGAATTGGCTGATGTAGTTGCCAAG
>JAVSBS010021142.1:26127-44121 GCA_033124195.1 Coracias cyanogaster
TGTATATACGTAAGTCTATGGGACATGACAAGATGCATCCCAGAGTCCTGAGGGAATTGGCTGATGTAGTTGCCAAGCCACTCTCCATTGTATTTGAAAAGTCCTGGCAGTTAGTTGAAGTCCTTAGTGACTGGAAAAAGGGAAATGTTGCACCTGTTTTTAAAAAGGGTATCAAGGAGGACCCTGGGAACTACTGACCTGTCAGCCTCACCTCTGTGCCTTGGAAGATCATGGAAAAGATCCTTCTAGAAGCTACACTAAGACATAGAGGACAGGGAAGTGATTCAAGACAGCCAGCATGGCTTCACCAAGGGCAAGTCCTGCTTGACCAACCTAATGGCTTCCTAGGATGGAGTGACCATAACAGGGGACAAGGGAAGAGCTATGAATGTTATATATCTGGAGTTCTGTAAGGCCTTTGACGTGGCCCCCCACAACATCCTTCTCTCTAGATTGGAAAGATACGGTTTTGATGGGTGGACTGTTCGGTGGATGAGGAATTGGTTGGCTAGTTGCATCCAGAGGGTAGTGGTCAACTGTCCAATGTCCAGTAGGAGACCAGTGAAAAGTGGTGTCCCTCAGGGGATTGTATTGGCACCGGTACTGTTTGACATCTTCATCAATGATGACGACAGTGGGCTTGAGTACATCCTCAGCAAGTTTGCAGATGACACCAAGCTGAGTGGTGCAGTTGATACACATGAGAAAACAGGTGCCATCCAGAGGGACCTAGGCAAGCTCAAGAAGTAGGCCTATGTGCAGCTCATAAGGTTCAACAAGGCCAAGTGCAAGGTCTCCACCTTGGTCAGGGCAATCCCTGGTATCAATACAGGCTGGGGGATGAAGGGACTGAGAGCAGCCCTGCGGAGAGGGTCTTGTGGGTATTGGTGGATGAAAAGCTGGACATGATCCAGCGATGTGTGCTTGCATCCTGGAAAATCAATTGTATCCTGGACTGCATCAAAAGAAGCGCGGCCAAGCACATTGAGGGAGGCAAGTCTCCCTCTCTACTTCACTTTGATGAGATCTTATGTGAGTACTGCATCCAGTCCTCAGCACAAGCAAGACATGGACCTGCTGGAGCAGGTCCGGAGGAGGGCCACAAAAATCAGAGGGTTGGAACACCTTCTCTTTGAGGACAGCCTGAGAGAGTTGGGGTTGTTCAGACTGGAGAAGAGAAGGGCCTGGGGAGACGTTATTTGGCCTTTCAGTATTTAAAGTGGGCTTAAAAGAAAAATGGGGAAAATATTAGAAGGGCCTGTGGTGATAGACAAAGGTTAATGGTTTTAAACTAAAAGAAGGTAGAATCAGACTAGATATAAGGTAGAATTTTTTTTACAGTGAGGGTGGTGAAACACTGGAACAGATTTCCCAGAGAGGTGGTAGATATCCCATCCCTGGAAACATTCAATGTCAAGTTGCATGTGACTTTGAGCAACCTGATCTGATTGAAGATGTCCCTCCTTATTTCAGGGTGGGTTGAACTAGATGAACTTTAAAGGTCCCTTCCAACCCAAACTATTGTCTGATTCTGTGTTCAGTTTTCATTTGGATCCAGTATTTTCTGCAAATTAATTTAGGGTTGGATTAGTGATGCCATGTTTTGCTAGTTTTCCCTTGTGATATGGTGGAGTCTGTCATCCCAAACTCACTCTCCTGAACCAGTGGTGGGTTATCAGAATCCAGTTCCCCTCCTGTCAGGCCCATTATGCGGCTGCTCTGCTACATCTCCTCATGCTGATGGAATTATGTCCTCTGTGTTGGAGCAAAATCAGGCAGTTTGAGGCACTCTGCACTAGCAAGTTGACATTGCAAGACAAAACAACAAGAAAAGACTATAATGAATTAGGTCTGATCAGCTTTATTTTAAAACTGTAGGGAGAGTTTGAATGTAGAACTCAGATAATTCAAACTCTAGCATCCACTGAGTATTAATGCATCTGGATGTAGAGTTTCTATTGCTATTTTCAATTTTCATCTCATCCCCTCCTCTATGTTTTCAGTTAAGTTCACACCCTTTCCATTGACATGTCTGTAATTCAGTTTACTTGACATAGTCCCAACAGCTGGTAATAAAAACTTCTTGTCTCTGAGAAAAGCAAACAAATTGTGGCTTAGCCTCTCAACATTCCCAACTCTCTCCTCCTACTCAAACACACCCACACACAGTATTTTTTCAGCCTTAGGAGGAACAGCACTATAGCCACAAGTTACTAGTTTCATGGGTTTGTAAGGTCAGTTATCTGACAAAGCTCCACACCTCAGGTTGTGCTTGACAGCAGAGACCCTGAGTTGCATCCAATAAGGGAAAAGTGCTGGGTTATTCTGCATCCTTACTGTCAATGGCTTTCAATAAAGATATTAAGAAAGGAGCAAAGATAGTTAATTTAGTCATTGAGGCTAAAAATAGACTCTTAGGAAATGTAAGAGGCAAATTCCTGAATTGTTATGCGTTCTTATAAGAAGCAGGCTGAATAAAGCACGTTGTCACCTGTCAAAGGCAGTTTGCTGCTTCCGTTTGCTGAGGAGCCTTTGGGTTCTGCTTTTGCACTGTGTAAAATGCAACCTAGATCATGTGGTGATGACTGTTCCGCACCTTCTCCTTTCTGTTGAAGAATGACCAGAATAAATTCCCTGCTTAGAGAAAAGTACAGTAGCTTCAGGTTTACTAGCGTTATCCATTGTGTTTCCAGGCTTGTAAAATATCCAGATACCAAAAACAAGGTGACTGCGTGGCATCACTCTGCACTTTGCTTTCAAACAATGGGATTTTCTTTTTTTTTTTCCCCCCAAATTCTTAATCTTCTTTGTTAAAAGGCTTGTCTTCAAAAGCAGCAGAGATTGTACCAGATCTGCTCACTGAACTTCTGCAAGGATTGGATAACTTTGCACTCTTTATCTTGCATAAGACTCCATGTTTTGACGTTAATTGAATGTGCTCATCCTCAGGTAGAGCTCTTGGCAGAAGAGGCTTATTTGAATTGGAAAGGTGGTGTGATCACCTCAAGCCCTTGACAATACAAGCCAAATTTTGCCTATGCCATGTACAAGATTCATGATTTACATTGAGTCCACTGTTCTCTGTAGTAACAACTGTTACTTGCTCAAAGTGACTTGGTCTTGATCTAAGACAGGTTTGATTTTCTTAACCCTCTGCAGCTGGCTTCCCAGAAAAACAACTGAGTGCAGCTCATGGTGGTCATTAGTCCTGACTTCTTTGTGCAAGCCTTGAACCTTCAGCTTGTCACATTTTCCCATAAATCAACAAGTGCATCAGAACACTTTGAGTCCTTTATTTTGTGGGATGCATCCAGTACCTTCAGTACCATCTGCATGTTTGACATATAGATACCTACTCATAAAGATGATTCTTTTTCACACTTCAGTTTTGATTAACAGTCTGTCACAGGGAGAATCAGTAAGATAATATGGTCTACAGCATCAGCAATAAGCAGGTTAGGGCCATGAAACTGAAAAGGGACTGAGCAGTACAGAAATCTACTGTAGAGCCAGGCTGGTGCAGGGACATGGTACGGTGTTGAACACAGGGTCATGGGAACCACAGTAGTATGGCACTATGCTAAAATGTTCTGTTCATCAGGCACAGATGCTGCCAATGTGGGTCCATTGCTTCCATTTTAGGAGTTATTGTGAGCTCTGCTAGCTCAGATACCACGAGACAACCCAGAGCTCACACAATAAATTATAGCTATGGGCACCATAAGTGGTTGTTTCCCAGCAGACACCATTGGTGTTAGCACACTAGTTGGGGTAAACAGAGGTGGAGGTAGTGATTTTTTGGCTTTGCCAATCTGTTTCTTCCTCTTGTGACGGTGTGCTCCCCTCTGCCATGACCAGTATTTCCCATAACCCTGCTCAAGTGATAAACCAGTGGCAGTCAGAGTGGATGCATCTGATCGTGATGGCTGCATCCAGCTCAAAGCGAATTCAGGGGTGACAGATAACAACACAACAGCCAAGGGCTAAGTTGAGCAGGTGCCAACTGAAATATGGCTGGTATGCAAATATGACTATTAGTCAACCATCTTACTCCATAAATAGTGGACAGCCTAAGGGTCTTTTGAGCACTCCTGCATGGCAGTAGGCTGCAAGCCAGGATCCCCCCTTGAGTAGGGGCACCTCTCAAGGTTACTCCTTGATGGTGAGAGAATCCTTTTTGCATCAGGTACTTCCTTAGTAAGTGAATTGAGAATAGCACACTGAAACTTTTAAATCTTTGCTACTTAGGAATGGAGTGTGTCACTCCATTTGCAACACCACTGTATGTCTTTGAGGACATAAAATGCCTTCCTCTACAAGGCACAGATGGCTTGGCTGCTCCATATTGAGGGTTTCTCTTCCTGTAAGTAAATTCCTGCTCTCCTGCTCCTAGGAGGTGTGCCATGGGGGAGGCAGAAGAATACTTGCGGGGAAAAAAGGAAAGTAATGGCCTCTGATGATACTTTTGGTATCTGAAAGCTGTGAGTTCCACGGTCGTTTGGAAATAGTGATTTAATGTATTTAGCACAAGGAAGCTGTGTTGGTCTAACCTCATCAAGGATAGAACAACTTATTTCATTCACTCAGTGTCTTGCTTTTTACTGTATTTTCCAAATCTGCCAGTGGTGAGGGGTGAAGGGGAGGAAGGTGAGGGAGAAGCCTGAAAGAACTGGCAGTAAGTAGCAACACATCCAAGCTTTGACAGACTCTGGTGGCGTAACTTAATTAACTAATGGCCTGTATAGAAGCTGTAATGGGATCCGAAAACAGAAAGCTTTTAAGCAAAACTTAAAGCCAACAGCATCAATAACAGTGATCTGAGGGCACTTACTCCCTCTGTTTTTTCCTGTAAGACTGGTGACACAGCCCCTCACCTACTCTCTATCCCTAAAAGTGTTTCTCCACCTAGTGTCCCTGGGCAACAATTACAGCCAGCTTGGCCCCAAGATCCCACTTTAGCTCCCTTACGGCTCCGAGGCTTCCTCATAAACCCACAGAAGCTTTAAGCAGAGAGAAGGAAGATGGATTCAGAAAGGGTGCTCCACAGAGCTGGTCTGGACTGCAGCCACCTCTGTGAGTGTCTCCAGTCACTGGCTGCTTCTCTGACACTTGGGGGTGATTTGGTTTGTCCTGTCATAATGGAGCACATGTAAATTTTGTTCTTCCATTTTTCCTTCAATGGTGCTCACCCCTTTGAAACGTTTTCCTCTCAAATCTGCCGATTTGGAGTTGATGCATCAATCTGACATTGAAGGCAGGGTTTCAGGCTGCCAGGGCACGTCCTTGCCTGTATTCATTTGTCTTTAAGGGGGATTTAGTGTATGGGAACTGCCTGCTGTTCCTCAGCATAATGTGCAAACCTCCCACAGCATTATCCCAGCCTGTGGCACACACACGGGTGTATATTCACATAGATGTGAAGTCTAATGATGCATCTGTTTTAGGCAATATTGTGTCTAAACTAGGTAGGCTAGCAGAATCTGTCATGTCACCTTCACCATTTGCCTCCTTAGCTGAGCTTTTAATGTGAGTAATTAAACCACGGTCTTTATTTGCACAGCTATTATTAACTTGTTGGATGAAGATGTTGCCTCTCTTCCAAGAGCAGTATCCCTGAGGCCCTGAAGCACACACATATGGTGACGCACTGCTCTGCCCCAGCAGGGTAGGTGGTCGTGCTGTTCTTCCTCTTCGCTCTGATTTCCTCTTCCATGCATACCTTTTTTTGAAAGGTGAAAGTTACAGGCTTCTTGTCACGTTTTCCTCTCAGCGCTGTTTTTTTTATGTGGGGCCAAATACAGTTCGTTCTGCAGGCTTGCGGGAACTTGCTGGGCATCAGCAACAGCAGTGGCAGAAAGTAAGGATGGACAGATGGCTCTTGGCCGAACCTCCTGCCTGTCAATGGCTGGCAACTCCTCTGATACCTCTGGTGTTTCAGGAGAACAGGAGGGACACTGCCAGCTCCTACATTTCGTGTTGCTGGTTGCAACCTGCCAGGGACAACATATGGTCCACAGAGCCTACAGAGAGAGTTGGACAGGAGATGGCTGCAGGTCCCCCACTGTGATTCAGGGCATGCCTTATTCTGCTGGCTGGCAGCAGTCGAAATGCTGCACAGCGAAGTGTCCTGGAGTACTCCTAAGAGGGCATCCCATAGCCAGAAAAGCAGTGAAGACATCAGGGAATCAAAATTACGGAGGCTGTGCTCTGTCCTACTTAACACCATTCCACCAAAGGCTTTTGGGAACCAGGCTGCACATGTTTCTAATGAAAATGTGACACTTGAGGATTATGTACTTGCTCTACCTGTAGCTGAGCAGTGGAAAACCATGACAGAGCATGGAGAGGGCAATGTCATTTTCTTGCAGAATAATCTAAACTAACAGTTCATTTCCTACTTTGGGATAAGTATACCTCTTGGGGAGTCTGTCAGCTTACATGAAAGATTGGAAGGCAAACCGCTCTGATCCTTTAGGATGCAAGGGGAGTGCTACATGGGTCCACAACGCATGCTTCCCAGCAACACAGCAATGCTTTGGAGCTCTAGGACATCCCTACCCTGGGATATGTTAAGATACTCTCAACTGTTGCTACAGGAATCCCATTTAAGATGCATGGACATTTGGTCCTGTGGCTCTAATGGAACTGATGTTCTAGAGTCTATCAGCGAGAGCAGAGACCCCTTTAACTCTTGTCTGCTGGATGGATTCCCTTGGGTGGCTTGACAGATGTTCTTGGAGGTTAAACGTTTGTCCATTTGGGTCGAGTGTAAAAAAGGAAGCCTCTGTTCCTCTGTGAAAATGATCTGACTCTATATCCTTCCCACAGGAAGAGGAAACCTGCCGAGTTTAGGGAATTTTGACTCCAGACCTGAATTCCATAGCTGATCACAAGACAGCAATGGCCATCACACAAGCACAGGGACAGATACTGCTGTGAGGGAGTAGTAGACTCGAAGAACATCTCGCTTAGGCTGCTTCATATTGCACGTAACTGATCAATAGCAATAACGGAAATGCTTCATATTATTAATGTCAATCAGAAGTATGGTTGCAGTATGGTACATACGTGTGATGCTTTTAATTAAAAAGCATCAAGAAGCTTAGCAGAAAATGTGTCCAGAGTCCCAGGGGGATTGTGTTATGACTGTGCCATGATTAGTCCTTAAGTTTAGCATTTACTAATGCACCCACCACCTCTGGACTGGGTATCTCTATCAGAGAGAAGTGCTGTGACATCCTGTCATTGACGTGTCTAAAACCCACCAGGAAGAGACTAAGGTACTCTTGACAATTCCGGCCGGGAGAAGCAGTGGTGTCAGCTTGAGAGCTTCAGTGCTGTAGTCCCAAGTCTGCTTTATTATGTGAAGTGACTCTTTACAAAATAGTTAACATTTCTGATTTCTTTCCCAGTTTTTCTTTAGGTTAGACAGTGTGCTGTGTCTTTCTGTATTGAGATGCAGAACCTAGCACAACATGGTCCAGATCTCAGGTGGGTAAAATCAATGTTTCAGGTCATAAAGAGGTGATGACAGTAATTGTCTGAATCAGAGAGATGGAGACCCTTTGTGATAGTCAATAAGACTTCCACATGCCCTCTGGTTGTCATTAAGCACACAGCTTTGAAAGCAGCAAGGAACTTCACAATTCTAGAAAATCTGAAAATAATTTAAAAAGGTTAGCTCATAGTTAATCACAATTCCCCCATGAAAGGTGAAATGCTAATTATTTTCCCCTAATTACACTAAAATCTTCAGAGGATTCAAATATTGGCATGACCTATAGTTTACAGAGGCCCAGATGACACCCACATACCACCTAATTAGCAGTGATTTTTCACAGAAGGCACCTCTTTGAATCATTACATTTTCCACATGCTTTTTCATATTAACACTGCAAAAATAACCCTCCCTACTTGCTACAATAGGGGATGAGTCAGACACATCATCGCAGAGCACCCAAAACCTTCCTGAACCAGAATAATCCTTGTAACACTTGCTAATAAGTGAAAGCAGAGGGGGTCTGTTCTGATCTCGCTGTCAATGGGAGTTAAGTGTGTGTAGGGAGAATACAATTAAAATGAACAATTTGCATTAGATACACATTATAATGAATACACACTAGCCGTCAGGGAATAATTATCTGGTTCTATTAGTAACCAGGTCATGCTTTGGTCCATGGCCCTGCAGTCACAAGATATGACTTGCCTTGGTTTCCAAAGAGGAGCAATGCTTCAGAGATAGCCAAGTCAAGCACGCAGCTGCTGGGGAGATCAGCGCTGGCCATTCACCATTAGTGCCATCCGTATGTATGTCCCTTAGCTCAACTATTGTTTTTTTCAGCCTTCGTAGGAGGCAAGAAATGTGGAACTTCATGGAAAGAAAGGTCATGCTTTAGGCTGGTTACCTCGTGAAGCAGCATTTTCTTTTCCCATCTGAAGCCTATAGAAAGGAAACGGGAGTTTCACTTTGTGTTCTTGCTGGATTTGTCAGCTCTACAAGCTGTTTTGTCTAGGATTTAGTCAGTATAGCAATGTGAATAAATCATTTTCACAATAGCACTCAAATACAGACAGCGTTATGCATGCTTACGAAGCAGGGGGGGTAAACAACAGGCAAAGCTGGAAGTCAAGCTGTATGGAAACAAGAGTGTCTCTGCTGAAAGCATTTTCTTATGTAAAGATTGACATTTCCTGCAGGGTGATGCTCCTAGCTGCAGTTACCAGCGAAGCAAAATCTCCAGGTATATCAGGCACTGCCTAGGGAACCTACCAGGAGAGAGGAAAACTATGAGTCAAATATGGCTGTCGTGGAAAAAGTCTGTCCTTACCTCCCTGATCTGTCTCCCCAGCTCTAGTTAACGCAGATAACAAAGCCACATGGAGAAGACACTTCAATTACACAGTTTGGGGCTTTATAAAGCTACAGTCTATACTTTGACAGAGAGACTTTTTCATCTTTTTCTCCACCTACCTAATCTCAGTGGCAGTCTGGGACCTGGCACAGCAGCCAGTGCAACTAGGACCTTCCATGCAAACTAGGACCTTCCATGCAGAGGACCTTAGTGGGATGGGGTAAAGCACGAGAAGCAATGGGGACTTCTACTTGCTTCCGGAAGTTTGTTGTGCTTTATCCTGGTATGGAGTAGATTCACCGCATTAGAAGAGATCACCATGGGGGAAAACCCATTGTAGGGGAATGGGAACACAAAAGAGGTTGTTGATCCAGCATGGGAGGCATGCTTACTTTCTCAGGTAAAGAAACAGTACATGTAGAACTCATTCCAGATGGAAAAGGAGGAAAAACTAAGTTAATTATCCTGGCAAGTCTTTTTAAAATTAAGTGCCAGACATTGGGATTCTAAATTCATGTCATATAAATATTTAAAGAAATCTGCATTGTTGTACTTATTTTGGCTGGGATAGAGTTAAATTTCTTCATAGTAGCTTGTATGTGGCTATGCTTTGGATTTGTGATGAAAGCATTGCTGCTAACATACTGGTATTTCAGCTACTGCTGAGCAGTGCTCACACAGTGTTGAGGCCTTTTCTGCTCCTCACATTGCCCCACCAGCAAACAGGCTGAGAATGCACAAGAATTTGGGAGGGGACACAGCTGGGACAACTGGTCCCAGCCAACCGAACGGTTGTGACATTCTTCTCAGCAAAAAAAATGGGTATGATGTGAAGGTTAGCTAGGGCTGTCTTTGCTCGGTGACTGGCTGGGCATCAGTTGGTGGAGAGCAATTGGGGTTTTTATTCATCCCTTGTTTTTCTTGATTTGTTTCGTTTTCCTCTTGGTTGTTTTCTTTTTTTCCCCTCCCTTTTTGTAATTACGTCTTTACATTTTAACTGTCCTTATGTCAACCCACGAATTTTCACACTTTATGCTTTAAATTCTCTCCCCTATTCCACTCGGCAGGGAGGTGATTGAGCATTTGTGTGGTGCTTAGCTGCCTACTGGGGTTAAACCTGAATATCTGACCCTGTGAGAATCCTGGGCACCCCACGGCCCGTCACTGTTTTCAGGTCACTGAAGATTATGATCCTTCAAGCAGTATTTCACAGAACTGCAGAATGGTTGAGATTGTAAGGGACCCCTTGAGATCTTCTAGGACAACTCCTCTGACGAAGCAGGGGCAGATACAACAGACAGTCCAGGGCTGTGCCTCATTGGGTTTTGAACATTTCCAGGGATGAAGACTCCACAACTTCTCCAAGCAACCTGTTCCAGTGTTTGATTGCCCTCACAGTGAAAAAGTTTTTAGTATGTACTTTCTCTCTGTACTGAACTGTGCATGAGCTCCTCTGATGTGAGGTTGGGGAGTGCCTAGATTCTTAGGGGAAATAATAGAAAAAAAAAAGCATGTAGATTAGTAAAAAGATATTCCAGTGCTGCTGAAACAAGAGGAGCTTACACCGAGCAAGCCAAAGAAACAAACTAATACTTCCGTTATTAATAAATATTTTAAAAATCATATTCACTTGCTCGTGATCACTTGCTCAGGCTTGGCAAAAGGTCCCAGAAAGAGACCTAAAAATCTCTACTAACTGGCAGATGTTTCAGAAGCCAAACTAGGATGATCAAGCCCATAAAGCAGGAAACAGAAGAGTTGTCTAGGATTATGTATTAAAATGTCCTCTTCGTCCTGGAGAGACTGTTGCTGTCCTAGACAGGAAATCTCTTGAACATTTTTAACCCAGTAGCCATGCTTTCCTCCCTGGGGTAACAGTTCTAGCAGACTGCTCTGGACAGAGCTGGGTTCACTAGATATGTGCTTCCCACTGAAAAGTTTAGAATGGTATAGTCCACTTCAGCAAATCTGCTGTAGGTTACTCTTGGCGGTGAAGATGATGAAGAATCTGTTTTTACCTTTTTTTCCATATTTGGCAAATGGATTATTTGCCGTGTTATTCATTTTGCTTTGTAGCTTGTACAGTCCTATTTTACTGAGTAACTTACGTGACATATAGTAGCCACATTCAAACAGATAACATTTGGAGTTATTTTTCATATTCTTCAATCTCCTCTTGCATCTTCCATCAGCAGAAATCCTTACAGCTGTTATATACAATGTCCACTCACTCATTTTAATTCACCCCTCTCTCTAAACAAGGGTCTTAACAAAAGGAACAATTTTATTGAATAATTAGTATAATTAATCTTTTACTATTGATACCTGAATTGTCACTCCAGCCCATAAAATAGCTTGTATAGCAGCTTTCATGCAATGCATCACAAAACACTTTACAAATAATAGCTTAATGAAACACAATAGAACAACAAATCATTACCAGAGCAAAAGGACATGCCATAAAATCTTTTTGAGCAATGCAAGTGATAGCCAATGATTTAAAAACAGATACAGCCTGTGCTCCTTGTACTTCTCAGCAGAAGGCAGATCTGTGCATGAGGTGCATAGCAAGTAAGAGCTTCTGAGCCATGCAGAATTCAGGCAAACTTTTCTGCAGGCAGATTTTCCTCTCATCTGAAAGGATGCTCATAGATTTAACGAGTCAGATTGTGCTCCCATTTAGGATTTAGTTTGCTAGAAATTTATGATTTATTCATATATGAATATAAACAGGACAGGCATTTAAGACATATGAGTATTCCTAGCTAAATTCCCTGTATACGACCTTTAGTTAATTCCAAGCACTCCATTTCCAAAGTAGAGGATGTAATTTTGCACTTATGGGGAGAGGCTGAGAACTGTGCATTCAAGGACATCCTAACTGAACGTGTAGTGATTAACCTTCAAATATATCTCTGATCTGTTAAATTTCATGGAGTTATTCATAAGCAATACCAGTGGGATAAAACATAAAAACCTTGTTCTTCCAGACCATAAGGGCTGAGAGATAATGCTGAATGTGATATAAACCTTCTCTTATCTTCTGTTACTTCGTGTAAAGGAGGATCTGAACCACAATCAACCACAGATGACCTGTTGCTTTTGTTCATGTTGTCTGTTCAAAGGGGTAAGAGTAATCAATGTGCACTGACAACTACACCCTGGCAAAGCTGAAACTGCACTAGGATCCCTGATCCATCCTGGTGCATTAAGCAACCATGCCCTGTGTCCTTTTACAGAAAGACACATTAAGAAGTTTTTCAAATCGGAAAGATTTCTCTCCAGGAATAACTGGAAAACACTTCTGATTTACAAGGTATGCTGAAAATGCTTCCCAGAGGCTGTAAACTGGTACAATTGTGGATAATATCGACAAATAGTCCCATGAAGAATTGCAGCAATATACGTGCAAAATACGTGGATAACGTTTTCTAGTCCCAGGTTAGACATCAGCAGCCAATGCCCCGCAATATGCCTTGAATAAGATAAAGATAATGTATATAGCAGTACTCATTGCACAGCCGGTGATGCTGAGGCAGCCCCATTGTGCTGAATTGATGAACACCCTCTGGTAGACAACTCATTCCTCTACTGCATAAGGAGGATTTGCACAAACTGGGGAAGGATTCAGAGCTGTTCAGTGTACAAAAAATGTGTTCAAGTGATATTTTGATACAAAATATTGTCTGACAAAACCATCTAGAAAATCTAACTGAAGGTAGAACTGGATTCTACAGCAGTATCAAGTACCAGGCAAGGTCTGCTAGGTTTAGTGGAGAAATAGGGGAGAAGGCCCACAATAGCTTTATGGTTATTTTGATTCCAGTGCTGAGAGCCTGATTTCTTGGCAATTTTATATCTGTATGTATTATAGTTCCTGGACAAAATTGTGTAATTTAAGTGGGAAAAGTGGTAAGAGAAGGCATGGATTCTAAGCCCCTTGGTCACTTTCAGCAAGGCTATTTCTCAGCCACACAGGTCCCAGTCTGTCATGGGCTCTTTGTTTATGTCAGCCCAGTTACAGGACTTTGCATTTACCTTTGATAAACTTCATACAGTTGTTGCTTGCCCACTGTTCTAGCCTGTCCAGGCTTCTCTGTAAGGTGGTTTTCCCCTTTGATGTGTCCTCCTTACCACCTTGTTTCGTATCATCAGCAAACTCAGTGAGAGGACAGTCAACCTCATCATCCAGGTCATTTATGGAGAAGACGAAAAGTGGAGGGCCCAGTATTCATCCCTAAAGGACCCCACTTGTGACAGGCAGCCAGCCTGAGAAAAAAACATTGATCAGCACCCTCTGAGTGTGGCCTGTTAGCCGATTTCCTACCTATTTTGCAGACCACCCATCCTGCCTGTGTCTTGCCAGTTTGTCTACGTGGGGGCTGCGGGAAACAATGTCAAATGCTTTGCTGAAGTCCAGGCAAACAATATCCACAGCTTTCTCCACGTTGACAGACAATGTAATTTGGTTGTAGCAGGTGATTAGGTTAGTTTCGCATGATTTGGTAGTATGTTGGATTTTCCCAATCACCCGCCCCATTTGGCCTGTAAGCCGAATGAATTTGTACTCAACTATATGTACGTTTAAAATGTTGGTGTGCTGGCATATTTCTGCATTAAATCCTGTTCTCCAAATAGCTCTGTTCCCTTTCAGAGCAGAACAGCCACTACCCAGCCCAAAAGAGCAGTCACACAAGATGGAGGAAAGCAAGCACTCTATAACCTTGAGAGGGCCCAAGTACATTCAGCAATGTAATATACTCTAGAGCAGGTAGTATCCTCCAGAATGAGTAGTGACATAACTCATATAAACAGAACTACTTCTTTTATAGTTTGCTATTATGCTCTCCACTCACACTGAGTATACTCAATAACTTTATCTACATGTATTTCAGAAATATGGCCTCATTCCAAGCATAAAAGCAAGGTAATGGAAGATAAAAAGTGTTTTAACAAAGTCAAGGACAGTGAACTCCAAATGTTGCTATATAACAGGGAAAATATCCCAGTTATATAAGAGGGATCCCTCTTATATATAAGAGGGAAATATCCCTCTTCTTATGAATTTGGACAACACTGTGTATGTGTCTCCTTCCATTTAGCACCAAATCAATTAAAATATTTTTTATTCTTGTCAAATCACTTTCTAAAGTATATGAGATTCAGCACTCAAATAAAAACAGGTCTTGAAAAAAAGAAAAAGACCCCTTCCTTATAACTGAAGTGTGAAAGGACTGATATGAACAGTGACACACTGATCACAAAGGTGTGTAGGATCCTAAACCCTATCCAGCACTCACTTTATCTTATAACCAGGCATTAATATCAAATAAACAATCTCTTTTTTCACTCTCTGGAGGGAAAAGACCATTTAATCTTCCAGCTGACAGTCAGGTGGCAATGGTCTTTCCTTTTACTTGCAGTGGCTGGATGTTTCATCGCTTTGTGGGGATAGGGTCATTACGGACTGCGTGCACAGCACTGAGAAAATAATCTCATCTCTCATGTAGCAATCCCACTAATTATCTGTGCACCCAAAGCACTTCCACCCACTTCTGCAGGTGCTTCTGCATTTGAAAGAACTAGCAATTTCCTATCTTTGTACAACATGACATGATGGCTTAGAGCATTTGCCCCTCAAGCTTAATATTCTCTCTGTTCTAGGGGTCAAGTCTAGCTTTTAAGAGGAAAGAGCCACAAATCATGCATATGTCCACAGGGAAATTCTTTCCTACTTTCTCTACCCGTTGACTTACATCTCAAAACAGCAGAGAAAAAATGAAAAATACCTGGGTCCTAACAGGACTTCTTTAAAGCAAATACCATACAACTTATCCAGACAGCATGCCCCCGTTTGCCATTGCCACTGGAATGACCCGTCACCTCTGACAAACAACTGCAAATGGGCTGGGGTATTGGCATGACTGGGCTGATTTGCTGGCATCTGCCCCCCGAAATATGTCATTCTTCTGTTGGGAGAAGGCTGTTCCTGGCAGCTTAATTCTCATTATTACCTCCTGACAGCCTCGTGCTGCTGTTTGCAGCACTACTGACCTCTCTACCATCAACAGTGGTAAGGTCCTTACCTTAACCACGGCAAAAACAAAAAATGAGACAGACAATCCCGAAATCCCCAAAATTCTTATATCCAGAGAAACACTCTTTTCCTTGAGAAAAGGTGTTTGAGCCAATAGCTCTGGCTTTGCAGCAGCAGTGCTGCTTTCCTGCAAAGCCCCTGGAGTGCCTTGCCAGTTTGTGAACCAAATCCTGGGATGCCCATGAAATCTTTATGCAGGCAAAAGTCTCATTGATGTCGATGGCCACTCAGTCAAAGATGACGCTTCACTGGGATATGAGAGATATACAAATACCTTTATCCTGCTCAAATGCAGACACCTTTGGGGTAACAGGGAAAGAGGAATAAAAATGGTGCAGGTATCAAATGGCAGAATAAAATTAGTAAAATGAAAATGTACCTCATACCTGAAGAACAAATGTCTATCTTTAAGAGAAGTCTCAGAGAATGTTTCCTTGGAAATATTATTTTTTGTTCTCTTTAATGGTTAACTAGTACACATAAAATTATTTCAGTTTCAGCAGGTTTAGACTTTTGGCTTATGCTCTTTTTGCCCAAAATATATAACCATTATGCAAAAAAATTGCAGCATATCTGCATTAAAATCACCAGATAATTGAAAGCTTCTACACAATACTTTTCTTTAGAACTAACAATATTTGTCATTCTCATTTTCTTCCTCCATTCACTTTCTTCATCCATCTCATGCAATGTGGAGTGTGCTGGGGCAGTTACATATTTTTCATACCCATTTAGAATTGTCCTGTAAATATTCTGCAGAACAGTAAAACCAGAATTCCAGGGATGCATATCAGATGAGACATCTTCACGGAGCCCGCCTCATAGATGACCATAAAATCAATAAATCATATTGAAATTAATAAATTGTGAAGGGCAGGATTTAGAAGCCTGGTTGTACAGCAGCAGAGTCCTCTCTGGTGCATGGATTAAGAAGACTTCTTCCAACATCTATAGTCTGTCCTGAGACAGTTTGACTGTCCTCATTTAGTACTACCAGTGAGATCAATCAGGAGTGGAGAGGAGGTCTGGTCTTGCCAGTAGAAGTGTCAGGAGAAGATTTAGGTAAGCAGAATGCAATTGAATGCAGTTATATTGCTGTAAGTGGGGTGGATATGGATATTCGTGTCTATTCCTGGAAAAAAAGACTCAGACAGGGGTGTTAAGCTATCAGTCATTGCAATGGGCATGCAAGGTTTCTCAGTGCTTGTTTGAACAGGGATATATGGGAAAGAGGGAGAGTGCTATTATAGGCAGACTCTGGGGTTTTTTTAGCTCTGGCATTAATTTTTCACCCTGTGTTCCTTCTCTTCAATTTCTAGGAAGAAAAGAAACAGAGCTAACCATGCAAATGTCCCTCTGCTCTGCCTCCAGCTATCAGCTTGAGAGTTATAAGCTTAACGACGCTGAACTGTAGACAACCCCTCTTCAAGACTTGTAGCTCACTGGCTCGGTGCAGACCTCTTTGAAGGTGCAGCTCTTCAGAAAGCCTCTGCGGCAGCAGAACAGAAGCGTTTGTTGCTAAATATAGGAATGCACTTGCTTTGAGTGTGGATCGTTTGCTTCAGGTTCACCTTTGGAGCTGCATTTATAGATACAGTATAGATTTTACAGAGAAAATCTGAGAAATAGAAGCAAGAAAGGAAAGAATTGGATAGTAAGAGTGCTTGTTGAGGGGAAAAAGGCTCGGCTAGTGAGGCTGGGCTACTGGCCAGCAATCTCATGTGGCCATAGGAAGGCAAACACATGGTAAGACAAATCAGTCAGAAGGTTTTTCATTCATTCACCATAGCCAAATGCTAACCCTGTCACCTAAAACACTGGCAAAATGGTGTCTGAGAATACTGAGTACAGCTGTCCTCACCAAACCTGAAGACACACATGCTCGGACCAGAAGCAGTGGAGGAATAAAAGGAAATATTGTATGGGAAGGCAGGAGGAAGTCAGTGCAAGCTGGAGTTGGGGACTGAAAGAACCCAATGAGTCTGAGGACAATAGGCACTGACAGAAATCTTCCCCTTCTAAGCTGGAAATGGTAGGCAACGTGAGTCCAATAATCTGAGGTTTCCTACCCTTTTTCCCAAAGGAAAACTGAACCCTTTCTCATGGTTGCAAACAGAGGTGATATTTCCCTGGGTTTTTTGTTTGTTTGTTTTGAGGAAACCTTATACTCTCAGCTATGGTTGTGTCTAGGAAGAGACATTTTAAGATGGGTGAAAAAAATAGATTACTTCAAGCATTCCCATTGCTCCCATTTTTTTCATATCAGATTCCCATCTTGGAGCGCAGCAGAGTTTTCAGTCCATTGTAGGGAAGAAGAAAGGCTGAGGCACATGACCTCTGAGGGAACGGAAGCACAAGCGTTTGTGGAGGCTTTTTTTTTCTGTCTGATATTGGTGTAAGATTGGCTTTGCGTACATGTGGGACTGACACTTAAAAACCAGACATAGGCTTAATGTGCCTAATACCACATGGAACGATGTTCCTGGCTCCTTGGTGCAAGACCTTTGTGAGGTATTTCTGTCCAAACCCAAAAGACTTAGGAGCCCAGGGGGACTCCAAAGAGTTACAGCAATGAGCCACAAGTTTCTAAACGCATCTCCTCCCAGTATCATAAGCCCTTCACCCCACTTTCCTAACCATGTGTTCTCCCATTTGGATGTCAATTGCGCAGAAGCAGGACCCTTTCAGAGGTGTTAACCATCCTTCCCATCACGCAGCCATTTGGCACCTTGCTCTGACTCAGAGCTGACATATCATGCCTTGCTAAGGGTGGTGAGCAGTTGCTGAGGGTTTTGTGTCTCTGTGCAATATGCACTATTAACCCCCTTTACAACAGCCATGAGCTAATCCTGTTCACACCCGCGTATTCTCAATGAGTGGTTTAAACGTGTGAAAGTGCAGCGAATCTGTTGTAAAGAGACTAACAGAGGAGCTGACTCCTCATCATCTCTTCCCGTACTGGAATGGGGGCCATCAGATGGGGATTGTGGGAGACAAGAGTGAAATCAAGGGGAAAAGGTTCTTCATGGAAGAGAGAGAGGAGAG
>JAVSBS010021146.1:3957-16928 GCA_033124195.1 Coracias cyanogaster
CCTATCACTGGGCACCACTGAAAAGAGTCTGGCCCCATCCTCTTGACCCCCACCCTTCAGATATTTATAAACATTTATCAGATCCCATCTCTTCTCCATGCTAAACAGCCCCAGGGCTCTCAGCCTTTCCTCATAACAGAGAAGTTCCAGTCCCTTAATCATCCTTGTAGGCCTCCATTGGACTCTCCTACTTGGAGGTCCTTGTCTCTCTTGAACTAGGGAGCCCAGAACTGGACACAATACTCCAGATGTGACCTCACCAGGGCAGAATAGAGGGGAAGAAGAACCTCCTTTGACCTGCTGGCCACACTCTTCTTCATGCACCCCAGGAGACCATTGGCCTTCTTGGTCATGAGGGCACATTGTTGTCTCAGGGTGAGCTTACTGCCCACCAGGTCCTTCTCTGTGGAGCTGCTTTCCAGCAGGTCAACCCCTCACCTACACCAGTGCATGAGGCTATTCCTCCCCAGGTGCAGGACTGCACACTTGTCCGTGTTGAACTTCATTACGTCCCTCTCCACCCAACTCTCCAGCCTGTCCAGGTGTTGCTGAATGGCAGCACAGCCTTCTGGTGTATCAGCCACTCCTCCCAGTTTCATGTGATCAGCAAACTTGCTGAGGGTACGCTCCATCCCTTCATCCAGGTCATTGATGAAGGTGATTGCACAGAGCACAGTGGGGCTCTGGTGTGTGATGCAGCACTTCTGGGGTGCAAAGCATCCTCAGAGCCAGGAAGCACCATGCTCACATGCAAAGGTGGGTGATGAACTAGAGACCAGTGGGAACTAGGTCAAAAAGAGCCAAGAAAAGCATTGAACTTAATTTTCTTTTTCCTGAGGACAGAGCTGAGAGAGATAAAGAGCTTGTTCTGCAGCCAGACTGAATTATAGGGCTTGGGGCTTGCATGTGCAATGGGAGGAGAGAAGCAGAGATGCTCTGATCATAGAAGGTCATCACCTTGGGTTCCTCCCCTCCCTCCTGCACAGCAAACAGAAGCTGGGTGAGCAATAACATTTACCCAGGTGGGAACTTCTCCAAGAAGCAAACACCACCTCACCCTCCCAGCGGCACAATCCCGAAAGAATAAGGCAGCCCACAAAGGCTCACACCTACACGCATCCTGGGGGCCTTTTGTGTTCAGGCCTCAGCCACCACAAAACCAGCTCAAACTGCCCTGTGGCATCTCAGCCTTCACCAAACAGTGAGTCCATCCCGTCCTTCATCTCGTCACAGCCACATCCTGGGTCACGGCTGCCTCCTAGTCTGGACACAGATGATGAACAGCAAGAGATACTGGGGGAATGCCCAAAGCTATGGCTTCAGTGTGTTGCTCTTAACTCCACCTTGGCCAAGAAAGCTATCCATGCCTCTTTACCCCCAAGGAGAACCTGCTTTGGAGGATCCCAAGGATCCTAAGCACCATCAGAGATGATCTGCCCTCCCTAAAAATGCCAGATTAAATGGCTGCTGAACTCCAGGCAACAAAATACAACTTAGAGAAAACTTGTGTGGATGGTCCTATGGAAAGATGCAGACAGATAAGACAGGGAGGGCCAAACTAGTGACTCAAAGTCCTGTTGTTTCATATACTCCTTCCCACATTCTTCCTCCTGCAAGGGATGTGAGGCAGAGGTGGAAATCAGAGCTGGAGCCAGGAGAGGCCTCTGAGGTCCCTGTCGATGAGAGCAGAGGTACCAGGTCTAGCTTATGGAAGCCCAGAAGGGGCCAGTTTGCTCCCTCAGGCTTTGGGTTATTGAAGTCCATTAAGAAAAAACAAACAAACCAACCAAAAAGACCAAATCAGTGCAATTATCTTGCACTTGGTGGTGTAATTTTGCTTCCCACCAACAAGCACGTGGGCTTTTCCTCTGCTCTCCCTGTTGGCTCTCTTTACCCCGACACACACCATTTCCTTCTAAATGCATTTAGACCAGAAAATATCACCCTCATCTTCTCCCACTAGTCCTATTCCACACAGGGCAGTAATGAGCAAATCACCCTCTAATTGGCTTTATAACCAGTGACTGTCTTATCATAAACGTCTCCCAGTGCAGATTTCTGAGCTATGTCTTCACTGGGGATCTGGATCGTGTCAAGCAGCTGCAGGGATGGAAAAAGCTAAGGGGGAGAAATAACCCTCTGAGATACAACATCTGCTGCATGCCAGGACCATTTTTTGCTAACAAGATTTTGCAAGGAGCAGACTGGTCTAATTGCATTGCAGAGCTTGGCTGTTCCAGGAACAAGGCTTCCACTCAGACCTGCAAAATCAGCAAGATCATCTATTAGCGCAGCTGTGCTTCCCCCCTCCCGGGCAATGGGGAACCAAAAGGATCCTGTGTCTTAAATGTCACACAGCCAAGAGAGTGAGATGTGTCCGAGAGCACCAAGCAATGGAGACACAGATGACACAGAGGTCTCTGCATTCCCTTGCAGCAGGTACCTGTGTTGGGATGAGGTTTTGCCAAAAGGGCAGGTGAAAAATTTGCAACAGGGTGACATGGGAAATTAGGTGAGGTTAGAAAACCAGGTGTCCATGTTTTCAGACTATCATAGGGTCACAGCCTCATAGGATCATGGAATGCTTTGGGTGGGAAAGGACCTTTGAAGCTCATCTAGTCCAACCCCCCTGCAGTAAGTGGGGACATCTGCAACAAGAGCAGGTTGCTCAGAGCCTTGGCCAACCTGACCTGGAATGTTGCCAGGGATGGGGCATTAACCACCTCTCTGGGCAACCTGGGCCAGGGTCTCACCAACCTCAGCGTAGAAAATGTCTTCCTTCTGTCTAGTCTAAATCTCTCTCTTTTAGTTTAAAACCATCACCCTTTATCCTATTGCAACAGGCCTTGCTAAAATTACATCCTTAGCAGCTCAGCTTCACACACATCAAAGGATAGGTTTGGTTGGTAATATCTACACCCCGTAAAACTGTTGGTGGGGTTTGTATTGCCTCAGTCACCTCTAATGCTAATCAACCCAGTGTATCTCAACGTATACACATTTGTCTCTGTTATCAGCTCCCACACCATGCAAAGGGCGTTGGACACTCCACCCACAGTATATGGGACTTGCTTGTCAAGGAAGGCATAAAAAAAAAAATACACTCCCCACCAACCCCATGACTCTGCTTGTGTACCTCAGCACCATGCTGTGCCATTTGTTTTGGCACCAGAAAGAGTGAGGATGGTGGCAAACAAGATCTAAAAGTTAATTTGCAGGTTTAGCAGCTTTGACAGGTCCCTCTGCGGTTTTATCTTCCGGGTAGGATGAGGCGAAATGGGCACAAACTGGAACACAGGAAGTTCCACCTCAACACGAGGAGAAACTTCTTTCCTGTGAGGGTGACAGAGCACTGGAACAGGCTGCCCAGAGAGATTGTGAGGTCTCCTTCTCTGGAGACTTTCAAGACCCGTCTGGACGTGTTCTGGTGTGACCTTGCCTAGATGAACCTGCTTTGGCAGGGGGTTGGACTAGATGATCTCTAGACACCCCTTCCAGCCCCTACCATTCCGTGATTCTGTGGGTATCCAAAGTACAAAGATACCAAAGAGGTCTCTGTTAAAGCTATGAGACATGAACAGATGCAACATGCTGTGAGAGCACTGCACCCTCCCAGGAGCAGCTGGAGAGGGAGAAGGATGGGAAGGAGACAGGAACAAGTGCAGAGACCTTGGATCCACTGTTCCTGTTCCTCCCACCTATGCTCTCCAGGGATGCAATCTTGGAAAGCCTCACTATTACTCAGCCCAGGACTTCTCTGTGGTCTAAGCAAGTTGTCTGTGAGGTAGGTGGGGAACTGGCTGACAGGCCACACCCAGAAGGTACTGCTAAATAGCTCTTCTTCAAACTGGCAACCTACTACAAGTGGTCCCTTCCCCAGGGATTGATATTGGGCCCAAGACTGTTTAATATTTTCATAAGGGATCTGGATAATGGGATCAAGTGTACCCTGATGAAGTTCGCTGATGATACCAAAATGAGTGGGGAAGCAAATGCTTTGGAAAGTAGAGCCACCCTGCAGGAAGTCCTGGATAGGTTGGAAGAACAGGCTAACAAGAACCTTATGAAGTTCAACAAGGACAAGTGTAAGGTCTTGCACCTAGGAAAAAATAATCCAGGAGTGCAGCACAGGCTGGGATCTACCTAGATGGAGAGAAGCTCTGTGGAAAGGGACCTGGGGGTCCTGGTGGACAACAAGGTCAATATGAGTGACCAGTGTGCTGCTGTGGCAAAGAAAGCCAATAGGATGCTGGGCTGCATCAACAAAGGCATCACCAGCAGAGATAAAGGGTCATCATCCCACTCTTCTCAGCACTGGTCAAGCCACACCTGGAATTCTGTATTCAGTTTTGCTCCCTGCTCTACGAAGATGTGTACAGGCTGGATAGGGTCCAGAGAAGGGCCACAAAGATGATCCAAGGACTGGGAAGCTGCCATATGAGGAAAGGCTGAGAGAACTGGGTTTGTTCAGCCTGGAGAATAGAAGGCTCAGGGGAGATCTTCTCACCATGTTCCAGTATTTAATGGGTGGCTACAAAGATGATGGAGACTCTCTTTTGACAAGAAGAAAAGATGAGGGGTAATGGGGACAAGTTAATCCTGGGGAGATTCCAATTAGACAGAAGACGAAAATTTTTCACAAGGACAATCAGCCATTGAAATAATCTCCCCAGGAAGTGGTGGAGTCCCCAGCACTGGACACTTCTAAGATTCAGCTGGACAGGGTAGGCTGGGCCAGCTTGTCTATAGTGAGCTTTTCCCAAGAAAGGCTGGACCAGGTGATCCACCCTTCCAACTTGGTATTCTACAATTCTATGATTCTTCAGTCTCTACAGAGCCAGGACTGATGCAGAGGCCACCACAGCCTAGCTTTTAGCATCTTCACGCATTCAGATGCAGCCTTCCCCACATCGCTTCTTCCACAGCAAGTTGTTTTGATATGTCTGGTTGCAGAGCAGCTAAGAAAAAATAATCCTTGGATCCTGACAGCCCTGAGATCTGCAGATGCCAGTGCTGAAGCAGAAAAGTCTTCACACACCTCACTGACAAACTTGGGGGTGGGATGCTCAGAGCAGTGAGGTGATATGCCCCAGGTTACCCCATCCAGAGGCAGAAGTGGTCCCTCTTGGTTTCAGCTCCCAGCACAGATCGGTCACTGCATGAGGCATCGTTCCTTTATGGAAATTATATCACCCGGCTCCTTTTCATGCTGCATCACCTGAGCCAGCCTGACCTTTATGAGTGCCCACATCTACAGTCTTGAGACTGTAGTAGACTGTAGACTTCACAGTCTTGAGAAGTGAAGAGGACACTGAGCAAATATAACAGCTCTCAGAGATGGCTCCACCTGGATTTCCTTCCCTTAAATCTTACTACATGTAGGCATGGGCTCTAGGGAGCCACACCTGAGAGGTGGAGGAGGAGAGACAAAAATAAGCTCCTATGGCTATTTTAACTTTAACAATCTATGACAGATATACCCCTCTGATTCACTCTAGTGCTGCTGTCCACCTTCTCCCAGGTCCCCCCATCCTCCATCGTATCCCAGTCTTGAGCTCTCCTATGGATCTCTTTTGACTAAGCTCCCTTGGGACAGTGCTAACGACTTGCAGGGCAAGGAGCAACTCTGGTTTGGCAGCATCATGGATTTAGAATACACTCACCATCCAAAGCCCATCCTCTCACCGTGGCACATTGTGTCCTCACTTGCACCAGTACTTAAGAGTTGTGGGGTCTAACCTCAACCAGAAGAACTGCTTTGGCTTGAAACGATCTGCATCAGGCCCAAAACTTGTTCTTGGGGAGGTTCACAGTCATGTTGTAGAAGTGACCATGACCCGCAGGCACGAGCCATGAGGATGTTCCACAGCTTGCACAACTTTCGAGCCATCAGTCTCCACCCAGGAGGATGTGGTAGTGGGGACACGGTGGTGGGAAGGGAGGAACATATTCAAGTAAGCCCTGCTGTGAGAAACCACAATATTTTGGGAGCAATGGTCCAAAACCACCCACGCATCATGGAGCTATTGTGAAATCCTGAGGAAAGCTGATGTGGCCATGAGTTCAGCTGCACCATTTCTGCCTCCAAGCGACATAATTCAGGTTTGGGACTTATGCCTGCCCTGCCTGAATCCCAGTTCTTGTGTCTCACTGAAAGCCAATCTTCTAAAATAGGATTTAGGAATCTAAATCATGCAGGGTTTTTGTTTTGTTTTGGGTTTAATTATCCTAAGAGCCAAGTTATTGATGGGAAAATAAAGAACCCAAAGCTGCAAAGGAAAATTACCTCCACCCTCCACTGTACGTATTTCAGATCAAAACCTCTTAACTCCTTTTCCACGGGGATACCTTCCACACCCCCTTGAGCCATAGTGTCCTAGGGTGAGGAACTGCCCTTTGGCTTGTGATTATGTCATATTTATAGCACAGCAGCACCAAGACCAGGATGACTCCACCACAGTCCAAATTAATCCATGGCTATGCAGTAACAATGAAGAGGTTACCATGAGTTTAAGCCGTTTAAAGAAATTTCTTCCAAGCCACACCTCTTCTGGTTATTCATAACCTGGGTGTAGCTTTGCAAACAGGGAAACCCACTTCACAAGAAAACCACCCTCTAGAAATGGGACTCATGAACTTCTGTTAGCTGGGAAGACGGACAGAAAGGGACATTAAATTATTTAGAGAAAATGATTCCATCTTCAGCCACCAGAGAAAGGCTAAGCTCCTGCCACTGTTGAGAGAAGGTGGAGGAACATGTGAGGATGAACTAGGGGAGAGGAATTTGGTGGCAGGGTTGGCTGTAAGCACCCAGCATTAGCTGGTGCTGTCTGGCACCTCCAAGATGGATGTTCACCAAAAAGGATGAAGTCTGTATTGAACAACTAGCAAGGATCTTCCCACGAGGCCATGGGCTCGAGTCATGAAACTACAGGAGTTCACTGAGCTGTCAAACTCAAGCAAGCTTCATCTCTTCCTGGTAACATCACTTTCTCATATGGCAATTTCCTTCTGACCCACTTGACTTTCCCAGTAACACAGGCAATACACAGCATTTACAGACATGACTTTGGAGCCTTCAACTCATGCTCATTTTGCTGCCAGTTTACTGAGAGACACAATGATACAAGTACCGCAGCAGCAGCTCCAATACAGGAACATGCACAAGCTCTCCCAGAAACAGGTAGAACCTATTCTTGGAGAGAAATTCGGAGGAACGCATCACTGAGTGGTGGTTTCTTCCCAAAGATCCAGAAATATCAAAGATGTGGGATGCTTTGTTTCATCTCTATGTGAACACATAGGTCACCCCTCTCAAGCTGCAGTCTCTTGCCTTGTTGGTCCACACAGTTCCTGCTCGCCCTAGCTATCACCTGAAGGTGACAAAGGCTTCAAGCTCACTTTTGCTGACCTGATTTCTTCTTGTGAGATCTGAGAAAGACACCACCAGCCTCAAGGGTTGAAGAAGTGATGCCAGCTTACCTGCCCCACAGGGACTGGGAACAGTGACTGAAGTTCTGATCTTCTTCAGGGCACCTGAAAAGCCAGGGCCAAAAAGGAGGTGAAGCCAGATCACCTGGCAAACTCCCATGAAAGCATCACCCTGGGGTGCTGCTTTTGGCTGCACTTTCTGTGCCATAGGATAGCCTAAAAGGGACCTATTAGTGGGTTTTCAGAGAGGAGCATCCAGATGAGGATGTGAAGGGGTCAACAGATCACACAGGTCAGCACCTCACATTTGGCTTGGTCCTGGTGAGCTTAACAGCCTGTGCTGTGCTCCAGGGCACTGCCAACACTTGAAGGCTCTGTCGCTTCTCAAAGATGCTTTTCGTTCTCCTCCAAGTGCCCCAGTTCGAGACTGTCTTGTCTACAGGCTGCCTGGGGCATAGCAGGGAGCTGAGCACCAGGTCCCTACAACTGCACATGGCAATGACAGAGCACGTAGGTCAGGGACAGATGGCCATGAGCATGGGTAGGATGATCAATCAGGGCAGCACCACTCAAGGAATTCATCCCCCCATTGCACACACAGGTCTAAATGATTGCACTGGGCTACGGGCCTTCACTGAGGACAACAATCCCACCCTACCACACTTGCCTGCACTGCACATTTCAGTCTGCCTCATAAACAGGTTTTTAATCTTTGCAGGGCTTTGGGGCAGTATTTGCACAGTCTCTGTGTTAAATGATATGTATCAGAGGAGAAACTAGTGCCGCTGTGCTTACTGTCAAATTGCACTAGGGTTTTATTTTAAAAAGGGACATCTTGGAGCATTTAATACTCTGTACAAATAATCCAGGCAGCATCAGTCATGTGGCAGCAAGGAAAGGACAAGCCCTTGCCCTGGGGTGTTCACAAAGACAGACACTATCTGGTCAACCCATCGATGCTCCTGGACTGGACAGGAGTCCAGGCTCTGCTAAGTGATGCAAGAAGGAAAAATGATGGAGAGAGGGTTTGTACCTGTTTCTTGACAGGTATCCCTCTGCTCCCACCACAGCATTACCATATTCAAAGAGAACCAAAATTCAGAAGCAAGTGAGTGTGCGTACAAGATCCAAGCCATGGTGGATTTTTCTCTCCTGGAAAAACAAAGCTGGAGGGTGCTTGGAGGAAGCAGGCCAAGTATAGTTCAATGGGGAGTTAATTCAAGGAAGTGCCATGACCTCTCATTACACAGAAATCAGCCGACGTATTGACAATGGTTCCTTCTGCCTTCAAATCTGCCAGCACGGAAATGGCTCCTTTTCTGCTCCAACTTCAGGGCCAGTATGACTCAAGCTGTCACCCTCCCACCAACACTTCCTCCTATTTGGTTCTTTCTATAACCATTTCTCGCAGCAGCCAGAATTACCCCTTGGTTTTTACCAAGCCTCATGTTTTATTTTCCTACTGCAAACGGCAGTAACGCAATCGAGTCTTTGCAACGGGACTTTGGCAAGAGGCACTTGATCCAGCAGGACCAAGCTGAGCAACCTGACCTAGTTAGAGATGTCCCTGCTTATTGTAGGGAGGTTGGACTAGATGACATCTGGAGGTCCCTTCCAAGCCAATACACTCTATGATTTTATGCCTGCCTTTAACATAAGGAAATCACCCCAAAATCCCGTCCTCTCTGAGGGCTCAAAAATTAGAGCTCACAAGCAGTGCAGATCTTCCATATTGAACCAAGATTAGAAGCCTGGGCACAACTATCTCTGTACCCATTCCACAGGCTGGGTGTGCTCCTCCAGTACCCCAGAGCCATACCTGGGAGAATTTCCACCATTCCCTGCCCTGGAGCTCAGAGAGCAGTGGATGCCCAGTGCTCCTTTCTGCAACACCCTCTGCTATCATTATGCTCTTCCCTGTTACCATTACAATAATTTCTAGAAACCGATGTGCCGTTGCATTAAGAAGCAGGAAATAAATCTAATCCACTGATTTTGCTGTTGCTTTTGCATTTAAGGCCATGTCCTTCTGAAGCTGAGGACAGAACAGACTCGCTGGCTAATTTCTTATCAAAGGCTGCAGCCGACCTTACTCACACCAAGAAGCTTATCAACCCCTATCCTCATTGAGGCAAAGGGAGGAGAGTGTGTTTGCCTGGCATGACAAGATCACGGCCCTGGGAGGATCTGGCAAGATCTGCTGGAACACAGTCAGGGTCAACATCACATTTAATGAGAGGAGAAACCTTTTAAAATAAGCATAAATAATAACAAAATTTCTCTTGTCCATCCTTAAGGTTGGATGAGATGATCCTTGAGGTCCCTTCCAACCTGGTATTCTATGACTCTATGATCCATGAGGGGAAGGGATGCGGGGAGCCTGTGAATGGCTTGAAAACATAAAAAAAAAAAAGCTCAATTTAGAGATTGCATTAAATGGTGACCAAATCCTTTCCTGGCAAGGAGCGACCAGACTGGCAATCAGCTCCAGGCTTTACTGAAAAAGGCAGATAAATTAACATGTGAGCGACTCATAAATTCCTAAGCTGAGAAACGCAAAGGTCTGGAAGGACTCTGACTCCT
Organism: Coracias cyanogaster; assembly: GCA_033124195.1. NCBI lineage: Eukaryota > Metazoa > Chordata > Aves > Coraciiformes > Coraciidae > Coracias > Coracias cyanogaster. The sequence continues at coordinate 13,972 of JAVSBS010021146.1, forward strand.
GTGATGGATCATAGGCAGATGACAGACTCTGCTCAGAGGAGACGGTCCCTCAGAGCATCCAGCAGCACAGAGGAGCCACAGCATCAATGCTAACCAGGGGCATCCTCTGAGGAGGACTAAAACTGAGTGAGACAGGCCAAAAAACTGCAAAAAGCTGAGCAAAGACATCCCTGGAGCACGAGTTCCAGAGGTTGGTATTTCTGGCACAAGAAGGTCCAAGTGGGATACCGGGGAACCAGAAGGTTATTGCTCCTTGGCCGTTGCCATTTTAATTGTCTCCTGCTTCAGGTGAGCTCTCAGAAAAAAAGAACTGCAAGAACTCTCTGTCTTCCCCATTATCTTCACCTTTGTGCTTTTGCCAGCTTCTCAGCCTGCACTATACACTGGGGAAAAAGACCGTTTAATGCAGAAACTTGCGGGCAGGCAAGTGCCGGTCCTGCTTTTAGTGAATTAGTTCATTGACTCCTTTACCCTTCCAGGAAAACCCCATGGGGATCGATTGTATAACCCTCACTCAGCAAGCGAAAGGAGCTAAGTGCTTAATAACACAAGGGAAAGGGGATCTGAGAGATGCTCTCCCAACCTGCAACATCTCCTTGTCCTCCAAACATTATAGCATCAAATTCAGGAGACAATAGGTATCATGGACAAGACCCTTATACACAAGTCAGGCTGGATATATGTCAGGCTGACAGGGAAGTGGCTATTGAAAAACTGTATTTTCTCAGTTTCTAAACCAAGATTCCTTCTGTCTGGCTGGGAAAAAAAAAAAAAACAAACCCACCAGGCTATGACTGAGAGTATCTCCCTCCAGTGCCACCGTAGGGCTGAAAATGCCATGACTCTACTGCCCTAAGACTTCCTGATTCTCACACTCCTTCCCAAAGCACCTGGCCTCTCTGTCTCTCCCAAAACTACTCTGACTCTCAGATTTTCCCCTCCAAACAACGTTGCCTCTGCACCCGGATAAATACCATTTAGCAAGAATCCACCTTTGTGCTGCTTAATCAGTGACAACCTCCCTTGACAATTCCTGCTGAGAGAACTCAGCACTTGTAAGCAAACACTGGAGAGATATAAAAATACTGAGAAACAGGGTTGGAGGGCAGAACTCTTCCCCTGGAGATGGGAGGGTCTAGACTTCATCCAAGAGAGTCTCTCTGGTGGTTGCAACCAGCCAGGCTTGAACTCACAGTGCAGAGGTGCAGCTCAGGTTCAACCATCACCGCACATCACCTTGAGCCACCCACTCACTGTGACAACTGCCTGCGTGGAAACCCTTGTGCTTTGTCACAGCCTCTCTCGTTACACCATCTTTGGTGCAGCTCAGCATTGAGTTGCCACCATGTCCCCTCTAAGCATCTTTGGGAGCTCCTATCCCAACCACTGTGCACCTTAGGAAAGGCCATGAGGTGCTTCTGCAAGGTCCTGTGACACACTGCTGTGGACAGGGAAACACTCAGCACAGAGCAGTCCTGCCTGCTTCCCAGGACAGGGAGGAGGAAACCTTCTCCAGGCTCAGCCTTGCTCCCTGGGAAGAGCTGAAGGACCAGAGCACGCAGTTCACGTGGTTCAACATCACAGCTGTGCATGGAGTAAACCTCCCGCCAGGCCTCATCTGCTCTCCATGGGAGCAGTGATGCCCAAATTTGTCCTAGCTAGTGACCAGTCTCAGCAGCAGGTCACTGCTTGGTGGACTGAACCTGAACCACGTGGCCCTCCTTGCTGCAGAGAGAAAGCAAGCCCTGGCTAAGCCCCAGGGGTACTAATGACCCTAATTTAACCCTGTACCAATCCTATGGCATCACTGGAAGTGGCCTGTACCCAAGAAGAGAGTTTGGGACAGTGATAATTAGAAGAGTTGAACTGTTTTCCCACAGGGTAGATGAGCCTCTTCCACCCTGGACCATCACTGTTTGTTTCCCAAGGGATCAACAGACACCCGGGTGACTCAGGTCTCCCCTTATTTGACAGGCTGAGAGAGTTGGGGCTGTTCAGCCTGGAGAAGAGAAGGCTCTGGGGGTACCTTATAGCAACCTTCCAATACCTGAAAAGGGCCTGTAAGAAGGCAGGGAAGGACCTGTTCTCAAGGGTTTGTAGCGATAGGATGAGAGGTAATGGTTTTAAGCTAGAAAAGGGTAGATTTAGGTTGGACATTAGGAAAAAGTTCTATAATATGAGGGTGGTTGAGCACTGAAACAGGTTGCCCGGAGAGGTGGTGGAGGCTCTATCCCTGGAGACATTCAAGATCAAGCTTAACGGGGTTCTGAACAACCTGACCTGGTTGGAGATGTCCCTGCTTATTGTAGGGGGGTTGGACTAGACGACATTTAGAGGCCCCTTCCAACCCAATACATTCTATGATTGATTACTTCTGCCTCCCAGCCTGTATCTCATCCATCTCCTTCCTGTCTTCTCAATACCACCCTTTCCCACCTACGTAGCTCCCAAAAGCCCAGACTAGCTCACCCAAAGCACAGACTAAAACCCCTGCTCCTGTGCTCCACTGCCAGCGTTTCTGTCTCCAACTGGAAGGGCAAAACCCCTGAGCTTGAAGATAAAGGCTGAGACTTTCTCTACAGGTGCTACTACTTGTCTGAGTACAGAGATCTCCCCCTCCTGCATGGCAGCAGGCAGTGTGAGGGAGAAAGTTTCAAGCAAGGAACTAGGATTTGGGTTTAGCCCAAAACACTGGGTTTAATTTCTAATGCAATAGCCAAGTGCTGCTGCCAGAAAAGGGCCACTGATGCTGCCCAAGCCAGCTCCAAAACCTGCTTTGGCTCAGCAATGAGCAGCCAGTCTCATTTTTAAATGGAAGTACTAAACCCAAGATCTTTGGGACCCCTTTCCTAGCTCAGGCCGATGCTACGGCTTCCCCAGCTCCGATTGTTTAGTCTAGAGAAGAGGAGACTGAGAGGAGACCTCATTGCCCTCTACAACTACCTAAAAGGAGGTTG
>JAVSBS010021148.1:0-12241 GCA_033124195.1 Coracias cyanogaster
TTGGGAGAAGAGACCAACACCAGCCTCGCTACAACCTCCTTTTAGGTAGTTGTAGAGAGCAATAAGGTCTCCTCTCAATCTCCTCTTCTCTAGACTAAACAATCCCAGTTTTCTGAGCTACGGCCAGATACAACTGAGCAAATCCCAGCTAATCACAAGCATCCACAGGAAAAAAGGCCACAAATCACCCGTTTGGTTTGCTTATACCTATCACCAGTATCATCTGTAGATATCTTTCAGTAAGAGACATATATCAGCTCCTCACCGTTACTTCTTATGTGAACGTCATTCAGCATGGGTTCAGTTCCCTTACAAACCACAGGTGACTGCTTGCTGAGAGTGCAGAGACAATAATACGGTTCTTAATAACAAAATGCTGTATAAATAGGTACTGAGAAATTAGTGAAGGGAAAAATTGTGATATGTTCTACTGGCATTAAGGAGAAGCTTGTATCAACATCATCACCTTTTCAGTACATCATATCTTAAGTATCCAGTAAGATTCTCAGATGAACTTGACACATTGTATTGGGTTTACTTGTCAAGGTGTTGGTAGTAGTGAGGGTGCAGGGGTGGCCTCTGTGAGAAAAGACCGGAAGCCACACCTGTGTTGGGCACAGCTAGTTCCAGCCAGCTGCAAGACGGACCCACTGCAGGACACAGTGAACACATCACCAATACTGGTGGCGCCTCTGTGATAACATATTTAGGAAAGGGTAAAAAACGCTGCACAGCAGCTGTGAGAATGAAGAGTAAGAAAAAACAGGAGAGAAACAGCCCTGCAGACAAGGGCCCCCTGAGGAGACCTGTGGCCCATGGCAGATCCATGCTGGAGCAGTCTATTTCTGAAGGATTGCATCCTGTGGAAAGGACCCCTGCTGGAGCAGTTCATGAAGGACTGTACCCCATGGGAGGGACTCCAAGCACAAGCAGCAGAACAGCATTAAGAGGAAGGAGTAGCAGAAATAAAGTGCTATAAACAGACCACAACACCCCATTCCTTATCCCCTGTGCTGCTTGGGTGGAAAGATGTAGAAGAATCAGAAATGAAGTGAAGTTGAGCCTTGGAAGTTGTGGGAGGAGGGTTTTGTTTTGTTTCTCACTATCCTACACACTATCTATTTTTAACTGGCAATAAATTAAATTAATTTTCCCCAATTTGAGTCTGTTTTGCCTGTGAGAGGAACTGGTAAGCAATCTCTCTGGCTTTATCTTGATCCACGAGCTTTTTCATTTTATTTTCTCCCACTGTGCTGTTGAGGAGGAGGAGCAAGAGAGTAGCTGAGTGGGCATGTGGCAGCCAGCCAAGGTCAAATCCACCACACATTTCTGAAATAAGAATACAGCAACAACAGAATTTAAAAAACATTGCAAAAATATTGGTTAAGTCATAACTTAAAACTTGGTACCAACAAGAGAAATGTGTGACTTGTACTACAGGACAACAGTGACTAGCTTCTCCAAGTTAATTCTGACTATGTTTTTTAGGTAGTCCAGTGTAGTAATTCATTCTTTGGGATGTCAGAAAAGGAAATGAGTTTAGGATTAGATTAAGCACCCACCAGAAGCCACTGTTGTTGCACAAAAATAAATCTAGAAATGTATTTTCTTGATTCTAAAAGTGGCTTAATGATAAAGCCTCAGAAATTGCAGCTGAGGGCAGGGCTGGCCATTACTTCTTCTCTCCATTAAAGTAATCATGAGAGTGCTATGAAAGCTGGGAGCTTTACCCAGAAGAAGGACTTTGCTTTCAAGTGAACTTCATAGGTTCAGGGAATCTGAACTGAGCCTAACATTTCATGCATTAATTGGAGCACTTGTCAAATGTAACATTTTTAGTGCAGGATGATGTCTTCATTAATCATGATGATATTATGTGTGTATAGCCAAAATGGAAAGAAAAGCTGACAAGACCAGATTGAAATTACTTCAAACCCCCCATAGGAGGGAAAAGCTTGAGAATTTGGGCTTTACACTTTCCAGTCTGAAGGATGCTAAGAAATACAGGGCCATGTCCTTATTTTAGATGTGCTTTTTGAGCTCCTGATGCTCTTATCTTTGGCAAGCATGTTTCCAAAGTTACATGTGCACCTCTGCCTACTTGTTCATACTTGGTAGCAATACAAAAGGTAAATTGTCCTGAGTTTGGCTGGGATAGCATTACCTTTTGAAAAAAAGCTGGGAGGGGCCACAGCCAGGACAGCTGACCCAGCTAGCCAAGGGGATATTTGATATGATGTCATACTCAGTATATATCTGGGGGAGCTAGCTGGGAGGCAGAGGGATTGCAGCTCAGGCACAGGCAGAGCAATGGGTTCTGAATGGTGAGAAATTGCATTGTGCATCACACACTTTACATATTCTTGTATCGGTTTTATTGTTATTATTACTTATTCTCACCCTGTGTTGTCCTACTGAACTCTTTTTATCTCAATCCACGAAATCTTACCTTTTTCCTCAGATTCTCCTCTGCATCTCACTGTGGGGGGAGGAGTGAGTGAGCGAGCACCAAGTGGTGCTTAGTTGCCAACTGGGTTTAAAGCACAACACAAGTTAAAATTCGAGTTTTTACACAGAAGACAGTCTGAGTCTTTTCTCCCACCAGCAGAAAATATGATTAAGTTTTTCTGTTTCACTTTGTCCTACAAACAGCAGATATCCATAATTATTATAGCAGCATAAAGGCTTGGCTTTTTTACATCCTGATAAAGCAGCCATTTGAAGAATGTTCTTCATTTCTTCAGCCCACTGAAGAGATGCCCTGCTTTTCCCAATGGGTCCTTTGACTCTTCAAACTCACTCTTTCAGTTTAGTTGCTTACCTAATATGACATTGATGTTTTCATTTATCTCATTTGTGGTAAGTGAAAGGTCTTGTCAGTAGGGATTTGGCACATCTTAAAGTTTCAGTAAGACTTCTTTTCCTTTTTAATGAAATCACTTCCTAATAGTCAGTCTTTTTATAGTGTCACGTTGAGCTGACAAGAAATTGTTTCTTTTCAAGGTTCCAGAGACTTTTCCCAAGGTAGCTACAACTCAATCAACATAGAAAATAGTCTTGCAAAATGTTTTTGCAATTCTAAAGGGCTAGAGGTCTCAGTAGCTCCTTGCTATGATGTTAAGAGGTGACTCAGAACCTGTAGCTGGAGTGTGCTGTATTTCATTATAAAAGAACTTAACACAGGTCAACAAAATTCTTTTAAAGGTTAGCTTGTTCCAATATGCTTTGTACAAAGTGTTGCAACTGAAACACACAACCTCTTCAAAAGGCTTGAGAAGGAAGTTGCTGCTAGAGTGAGCAGGAATCATGTTACTTAAAGGGAAACAGATGCTGTTGTAGAAACGGGGAGGTGATTAAGCCGTGTGTTAAGTATTATAATGGAAAAGGTTGTCAGCTGGTGCTATTTGGCAGTCCCATGAAAGTGAAGACCAGCATGGAAGCTCCCGATGATTTACTGGGAGGACTGGAGGCCTGCCCAAGGTGACCTTGGGCACAGCTGCAGTTGTCCATGGCTTTCACAGGGAGAGGTCATGTCATCATTATCCATACCAAACAGATGAACTGCCCCAAGGCAAAGACCAGAGGGCAGCAAAGGTCCAGGGAAAAGCCAGCTGCGGATGAGGCCTAGAAGCCTATGGGATAATTAATTTGTATAAGTTTATCGCCATAACAACATGTTTTGCCAGGCATAAGTTATTGCACCATGCAATTCTAGTCTTTATTTACAGAGAATGAACCTAGTGATGATTTTAGCACATTGTACTAATCCAGCCTTCATTTAGGACTCCTCCTTTGCTAGGGAAAACACAGAATCACAGAATGGTGGGGATTGGAAGGGACCTCTAGAGATCTTCTAGTCCAAGCCCCTTGCCAAGGCAGGTTCACCTAGAGCAGGTTACACAGGAACACATCCAGGTGGATTTTTAAAGTCTCCAGAGAAGGAGAGACTACAAACTCTCTGAGCAGCCTGTTCCAGTACTCTGTCACCCTCAAAGTAAAGAAGATTTTCCTTATTTTTAGTGGGACTTCCTGTGTTGCAAGTTCCCCCTTGTCCTATCACTGGCTTAGGGAAAAATTTTTTCAGTTTCTTATGACATAAAAAATCTTTCTCCTGGAGGTAAAATGAGAATAAAAGGAAAATACATTGACATTTTTGTAAACACATGTTCATTAACAAGTTAAACTCAGACTATGTGACTCATTGGCAAATAATCTTGGGTCTGAAAAATGGGTGTGAAAAATAAAGGAAATAATTCAATAATGTGTTTAAAATCTTGGTGTTAGATGTCAGAAGTTGAGCAGCTACAACATCCCAACCCGTGCCAGAAACCACAGGGAAGCATGGTCCCACTGCCCCCATCAGATCCTAGATCTCACCACACAAAGGAAAGGTAAATTCAGAAGCTGCTCTTCAAAATGGAGAATGTATGAGACACCTACCTGTTCTGGGGGATGATGAGGCAGCTAGAAAGAGTTGTGAGGGGTTTCTTTTTATTTTTTTTTCCTGGTGAAAAAGATGGAAATGGGGGTGCCCCAGAACAGAGTCCTCAAACCAAGGTCTGGCAACAGTGAGGCAGCAGTTAGATGCAAATGATAGGCCAAATCACCATTTTCTTACCCCATTTTGTTTAAGATGAAACAGAACCTATCATCAGATCTTTATTGTGATATAAACACATGCCTCATAGCTGATCTGACAGATGGTACTGCTTGAGCATAGTAGTTAAACTGGCTGTGCTTATACAAATAGTCAGACATGGCAAATGGTCTTTTGCATCATTCTTCCAACACACACAGACTGTTTCTTCTTTGATAAACTCATATGCTAAAATAAAATGTATGTCAATTTGCTGTCTGGATTTTCCATCTAATTAAATTTGGGAATAACGGCAAGTGCTTTTCCACTCAAGATAACTGAAATACCTTCAGTCATGCTTTGCAACAGCTCACAGAAACAGACGAGATTATTTCTGAGATATGTTAGTTTATATTCTGAGAAAATGGCTCAGGGAGATGTTTAGCAAATGGGAATACTTTGTACATGTTGGCTACTGAGTCAGTTCTGAGAACAGGAAAAATCTGGTTTACTATGTCCCTACATTCTCACTAATGGTCAGATGCTTCCCACAGATGTACCCAGGCCGTTCTTATTGAAACCAACTGTGGCTGCCTGCATCCAGGGGTAGATGATCCTCCATTTTAAAATGGTAGACTGAGGGAGAAGAAGCCAAGCATGTCAAGCCTTGTGCAGGAAGAGTCTTACTCCAGCCTATATTAATTCAAAGGCACAGAATTAGACAGAGTTGCCTGATTTGCTCTGGGTTTGCTTGAAAGTTGGGAACGACTCAAAGAGATACTCGTGCTACTTATCTATATGTCCCCAGAATAGTTGGCTGCTTTCATCAGTACTTAATCAAAGCAAAACTTTCTACCTGTATTCCTACTCTTTTCCAGCTAAGATGCAAAAGTAAAAGAGAAAGGAAGAAAAGAAAGGGAGGCATTTGTCAGGGGTCACCATTGGGCAGCACCAGCTCCCTGAGCACCACAGTGTGGCTGCTCAGTCTTTTCTCAAGCAGTGAAGTTTTCTCACTCTTATTTTATCACTTTTTTTGCAATCTCTCAAGACTTTCTTCTCTTTTATGCAGCAGAGGTAGGATTTAATCATACAAATCCACTAACTCATTTGCCTTTCGCAGAGTGATTATTTCCCAAGTATTTGTCTCTTGCTTGCCATAGGCTTTACTGCTCCCAAACATGAGCAGCAAGGCAGACTCTTACCACCATGATGTCCTTTCCCTAGGAGCACAGAGCTTTCTGAGGTCACCTGGCATTTTTGGCCATTATTGTTGCTACTGTGAAGTGTCTTTTACAAGGGAGATAAATAAATAACACAGCCACTTCCATATCTGCGTGGACACCTACTCTTTTAAAAAATGCTGCCTTCCCCCTTTTACATTAAGTGAGAGGAGATCTAAATTCTCTGAACAGAGGAAGAGGTGGCAGACAGATGAAAGCAGTTAACCAAAATCTAGCACTATTTTTTTTGGTCATAGACACTGCTGCTTTGTCATCTGCCTGGAATCAAGATGGATAGAATCAAGATGGAAGTTCTAATAGATTTTTGCTTTATGAGAGAGAACAGGAGGACATCAAAAGTCAAAGCAAGAGAGTGAGCCCTGAACAGCAGGCAGGTGGAGACTATCTAGTTAGCAGGAGTCACTACTGTGCGCAGACAAATACAGTCTTTTGAATACTGATATGGCAAAAGTGGTTGCAGGCTGCAAGGCATCACCTCCTACTTTTTAAGAATCATGGGATTTATATTATCCATTAGATCAAGATACAGCCTAAGGAATGGCCACTAGAGAAATCAGAGGGAAAACAAAAGAACTGAAATATTCCTCTGAAAATCACACTAGCAATGCAAATGTCAGAGGTGATGTTTGTTCCACATGATTCATCTAAATAATATATCTTTACGGTAAGGATTCTCAAGATAACACTTCTATTTTTCTTCTTTGTATATAAAGTAATTTAGCAAGCATTCCTGTGCTCTCTGTAATGCCATTCATTACACTAGGCATAAATGTTTGAATGTTAATTAGTTCTGTGGTGTTTCACTTCAGAACTTTCTAACATCTACATCTGATTCTGGCTAATGTTTTCTGGGAAAAAAAGAAAGTGTTATTAAAAAATTCTGTTTCTATGCAACAACATAGTGTTATCTGTAAAGAAATACACAAAGAGCTAAAGAGAATGGGTTTCGATATGCCTGTTATGTGATGCCCAGGACTGTCTTTAGAAACAGAGTGACAGGTAGCAGAGAACTTGGACTGCCTGTACATAGCAAGGTATCTCCTTAAAGCCCTTTCAAAATGTGGCAGGAATATAAACATCAACATGATATCAGGAAGGTACACTACAAAACCAAGGAATTTAAATGAAAGAGGTGACTCATCTTGCTGCCTTTGGAACTATGCTGAGTAATCTCTCTTCTAAAACTGAATACAATAGTCAACTTCTAAAACTTAGAGGCCTTTTGTGAATGTGAGATGTTACCCATCAGATACAGCTTTCATCAGACCATGCCAAATGAAATCCAACATGTCATTTCCTGAAGGAATGAGAAATAATGCAATTTATTGCAATGTAACATAAAGCAATACACATGAAAAATACTAAAGGAGGTAGGAGATGGTGTTCTTCACTACACACTCTAGAACAAATCTCATGTCCTATGCAGGATGAAAAACCTCTTTCTAGTAACCTTTCTTCTTTATTAAATATATGCACACCTTGTCTCCAGACTTTCCTCCCAAAGACCTGGCACCACTACCCTTAATCATGTGTATAGGATAGCAAGGTTCCTAGATGAATATAATGCATGCAGCTCTTTTTCAGTGGGATGACTGATCACTAACCAAGGTATTTCACGCAAAGTGTGTCAACATGTTACAGATAGAAGTTCTCACAGTAAGTGGGAGAAATAAAGAAAACAGAATACAACCATATGTTTGATGTGAATACATCCATATTCCAACAACACCATTATTTTGCATTACTGAAAAAGTGCCTGGGCTTAATGGGTTATGGACTGGATCACTGCCTTTACTTGTGGCTGTACATCAGAGGGAAAGAAATGCTATATTTTTTCTGTTTGAATACTAGCTCTAGAGCAGCCAGATACCTCTCTGAACAGTGTAAAACTAGATGCTTTGCCACAATGTCAAGAGTCTAAGTGTTAATGCTGCCACAAGCCCTAGTAGCTTCCTTATTTGTTTACAACAGCAAGAAATTCATGGTAAGGGAGTGCTGAACACAAAAATATGTGGAGATAATTTACCTTAGCAGAAAGAGGAAGAGAGAAGTAAGCAGTAGAGTAGTTGCCCCTGGCAAGTTCAGAACCTGCTGCTGCTGTAAGATACTGCAGCTCCAAAACCTGGGGAGCGGGGAGCATCCAGTGTCCTGCCTTCCTGCTTGCCAGGTCTGCATCCTTGAAAAAATTCCAATCGGGATGTTCTGAGCCAGAAAAACACTCATTAAGGAGGGTTTCACCAATTTAAAAAACCTGGAGATTAAACAAATGCCGTTTAATTAAAATGTTGACTCAATTTTGCTAAGAAATGCCGCTAAAATAGTGCTTAGAGTTGTCCCAGACTGAGAAGTGATTAGCATACCTATACTAAAAAAAAGTTATATTTCTGATAATCCTCTTCCCTGCTTATTATTATAGATGAGTGCTACTTGTACTGGAATTAAAAGTGGGCTCACTCTTCTTCATCAGTTCATCTGAGTCACTTAAAATCTATATGGTTAGCACCAGTGTTCCACATTTGGGAGTATTTGAACAAGGCAAACCTGACAAACAGCATTCTGGAGAAAAATACATATTACAAAAAGTGAAGGAAAACAAAAAAAAAGCTTTTCTTAAAAATTGCAAGTTTCACTCATTTGTTTTGGTTGCATCTGGGATTAACTCATGGCTCTCATTGTCACCAAAGTTATTCTAACAGTGTGGGTTTGCACAGATACATAGTGGGTGCACACCTGGAAGGAAAAGAGAGAGCAAAATTCTCATCAGTGTTCACTAATGGAAGGGATCACGCTTTACAAGCACACTGTGAAGATGAAAGGTCATTCAAACTTTTGACTTTGAGGTCTTCAGTATGAGCTGGATAGTATGTGAGTCAGATCAGCATTCAGTGTAACTGCCTCTCATTCTGCTATCATCAATTCATACCCAGCCTTTGAAAGCTGAAGGAAGGAAGACAAATGTTTTGATGCAATCTTTCCTAGCAAGGGCTTTGGAGGAAATGCTTTAAGCTGTACAAAAACCATAAGGGCATAACAGACAATTCAGAAGAAGCTCAAACTCTTCTAAAGAATTGGGTGTCCAAGAAGTCTGCATCAGTGGAAAGGAGAAGGAAGACAGCAAGCAGGGTAGCAGGGTCTGGGAAACCCAAGAGAGAGCATGAGAGTGTTAGAGGTCACTTATCTCCAGCTTTCCCTAGCCTTCTTCCAGCCCCTCTTTGTGTGGACTCCTCTAAACTCCAACTCTTTTTCAGTAAGTCTTCACCTTCAAACACCTCCACCTCACCTTATGCCGCACCCCAAATCATGACAGACACATTCTCAGTTTCATACTGTAAACATATCTTTCCAGTAGAGTGCAAAACAGACTTCAGACTATATTTCAGACATTTTGAACAGAAACACACCTTCCCAGGCACAAAAGGTGAATTCTATCTCAAGGGCACTACCTGTGTCCCAAAGGAAACTCAGAGTAGCTATATTTACAGCCTGTTCATTCCACCAGGGAAAAACTCTAAGCTGCATAAATGTAAGACAGTTCATTCCACAATGCATTGGCATCAGGGATTGCCTGCCTCTTTTATTTGTCAGTATTAATAGAGCCACTGAGCTCCCCTCCCTGTCTCCAGGGTTTATGGCCATTTGAAGAGGTTCTGTCCTTCACATGCTGGATCCAGAACAGGTATGGAAGCTTCCCCCAGTGAAGAAGCAGGGTTGAAACTGCAGCAATGTAGATCTCCAGCCAAATGACCAGAACTGACTCAAAGGCACTGACTTGGAAAGAGAAGACAGGTAGTATTAATAATTTTGTTAAATCACTGTCACATTTACCACTGAACTTTGTTAACTCACTGTCTTATATACTGTTACTTCCCTCTTGTGAAGTGCATTCACTGCAATCACAAGTAAAAATCAAATCTAACCTGGCCAAGTGCAGGGTTAGGTAACAAAGATGTCGTACATTATAATCAACACTTCAAACTGCATGAAATTCCCAGTTGTTGGTTTGAAAACCAATGTATGTATTTTTAATATCGGCATCAGTGGCTGACAATAAAACACAAAAGGTCCATTTGTAAATCTTGCTCTGTTCTAGCTGACCATGGAGAGTTAAAAGAGATGAGACATGATCACTTGCCTACTAACTGCATGACCTACAAAGTGAATTCCTCTGGGTACAAATTCTGTAGAGGCACAAGAGACAACTGTTGAAAGAAAAAATGAGAGTATTCACTTGTTGTTGGCAGTATACAAAACAAACAAGATTTTTCCTAAAACCAAGATTTGGAGGAGTCTAGAAAAGAAGTGCTGTCTTATGCAACTGATGGTTAGAACTGTGAAGTTATTGTTCCTTTACTCATCTATTCAATGTCATGTATAGTCTGCGAACAGGAGAGAGGCTTATATCTGCCACTTAAGTTGCAACAAATAATGGAACTGGTTTCAGCACATTATCTACCTGTCTCCACTTGTGATTTTCAGTGTCTGGCATTGCTAAACAACTCTCATTCAAACTTTTCCCATGAAAAGTTACTGGAGACTCAAAAGTGTGTGCAATGACCATAAAGTCACAACAGTTGCTAGAAAAGATCACTCTAGTCAGTTATTTGTAGTGTGAGATCCCACTTGAAGCTGAACCAGAGAAGATTTTCCTGACTGTGAAGGCTCTTGCATCTCCTTTTGCAAACCACATGTTCAGAGTGTTAATCCCATGCTTTTCTGAGTATGCATTTGGCAAAACACATTTGTAAAAAATGTAATTAATTTATGTCCTGATGGAGTCTGCATCATATTAAGGAAAAAAATAAGCGTATCTACAAAGGGGACATAAAAATGGTCTAATATTGTTTTTCTGGTAAAAATATAAACACCTAGAAAACTTGGTTTAGATGACCCACTTAAGAGAATTTTGGATAACACCTTTCTCATCTTCGTAAGTCAAATAAAAATTATCATCAATGTTATGCATTTAGTGGAGAGTTGGAGATAACAATAATTTATGAAGTACATATTCTGAGTGTAGACTAAGTAACACAGCATATAAGCTGCCAAATGCTCCTTAGGGAGGCTGTCTTGCTCTCTATCCTTGTTTTTCAGGAAATTAATCATGTGCTATAATAGTCACAAATATGGTAATACTAAAACTTCACTAAACTAGATATCATAGTAGCCTTTTTGGGCACCTTACTATTCCGGTTTACAATCTTGTTATGAGCAGCCAATTTCTCAGAGGATAACAGCCACAGAAGTCCTAAAGAAAAGTTTGGATGGCCATCACAGCCAAGAGATTACAGCACCCTCAGAACCCAAAACAACAGCATCCCATTTTAAAATACAGCTCTCTCCCGAGAAAAAGACTGATTTAAAGCATAGTTGTCTGAGAACCTGGTTTATGTTACAAGCCAGTTTCAAAGCCCTAGACTTTAAATGTAGAAATTAAAATATACAGAACTCTTGCACTGTTTTTGTCATTGAAAGCCACCATTTGATGGAGTTGTTTTTCCCTACAGTGAGAATGAAAAGGAAACCACAGTACTTCAGTGAGACAATGAATGCCAAATCTGACCTAAGTGACTTCAGGGCTTTTGCAGATTTTCAACTAGTATTGGTAATTAAAAAAGACATATACATCTGCTGTTGTTTATGTAAAGGCAAAATGAAGTGTTAATATGATGAATGCTAATGCCGGCAGATAATGAAGAAATCAAACTCAAAAAGGGGCCATAATGGCAGAGAAAATGTAGGAAACCTCCCAGACAGTGGGATGGCATGGCTTGAAAAGGCAATTTTACCAGGCAGCAGTTAGCCATAAGGATCACACAGGCATAAGAGAATTCACAAGAAGTATATAAACTTTTTTTTATCATGATGTAAGCTGAAATAATCATGTATCCATTATTTTATTAATTGCTGCTTCCTTTGTTCTATGTGATGTAAATACAAAAATCCAGTATTGTTCAAATTCTTTTGTCAGCATTCTTCTGTTAAGAGTTGGCCGGTATCACTGCTTGACAAACGAAAATTAGCTTATTATTTAGAACACAGTTATAAACCTCATCTCCAGTCAGCCCACACTATTTTCTGGTAAGGTGAGTGGGAGGCCAAAGGACCCTAAAAATTAGAGGAATTGTATACAAACCTTCCTCTGGATGAAGGATGACAAATGCAGTCTGTTGGGGTAAGCCAAAGGACCTCTGCAGGCCTGAAATGAACTGTCTAGTTCTGGAACACCTGGCACCTGTGCTTGCTGTGGTTTTCATTGTCATGTAGGCGAGAACCAAAGCCAACACAAGATCTGTGCTTTATATTTTTATCTTGTTCTGTGCCCATCTATTTTGTTCTCAGATTCTGTCTCCATGATATTCATTTTAAGTGCTGTACACCATACATTTCCTAGAACATAGTAAATACAAAGGAATATGTGCTGTAT